>MU004231.1:337484-350185 GCA_010405405.1 Microthyrium microscopicum
TAGTACGTAGTCCTAAGTAATAATATATTTCTAACTATTTAAGTACTACTATAGTATATTTTCCTTATATTCCTCTTTCTACGTTATAATAAATTTATAACTCTTAATCTTTATAATATATTTATTATTAATCTTTAGTATATTCTCTTTATTCTAATTCTAATCTTATACTATCCTCCTTATCTAATAACTTCTCTATATTATAATTAGACTTTTAGAAAATAATATAGCTAAATAGTAGGATAGCTTAAAAAAGTATCTAAATATAACTAAGGAAGAGCTAATATAATAACTTAATATAAACTTAAATAAATATACTTAATTAGCTATAGCTATAGAAAAGTAACTTTAAGACTTATACTATAATCTTAATAACTATAATATATATAAAGGAAAGTAAGAAATAATTACTAATATTATATAATATCTAAGTATATAACTACTAGCTAAATAAAGCTATTTATATATTAAAAAATTATATTAGCTAAGTATAGAGCATAATAAAGCTATATATAAGGATAAATAATAAAAATTGCTTCTTACGTTAGTCTACTATTACTAATAAAATATATACTAATAAAAATAAATAAAAGTCTAAACTTAAAATATATATAAGTAAACTTCTATTCTAACTTTAACTATTTATTAATAATAAATAGAGTCTATTACTAATAGAATTCTATTAATATTTCTCTAAAGCTTAAGGCTAAGAAAATTAAAATAATCCTAAGATTATAGTAATATATAACTTAAGATATAGCTATATATACTTCTAGACTCTAACTCTTTCTTAATAGTTATAGATATATAAATATATATTTATAAGATAGTAAGTAACTATATTTATACTCTAAACTATAAAAAATTTATAAATAGTAGCTATAATAGTTTTAAGAAAAATACTAATACTCTAAATTATAATATTATAGTTAAGTTCTTTAAAGAGTTCTTTAAGTATAAGTAATATAAAGAGCTCTTACTTTTTTATAAATTTAATTAAATAAAGAGAACTTCTATTAATAATAAAATCTTATTTTATAGAGTAATTAATAGTACTATATTAATTAAATAATAGACTACTAAATTTAAAGTAATAAAATAAATTAAGAAATAAAATATAATCTATTACTATATAATTTTTAGACTATTATAAATTTCTTCTTCTTCTTTAATCTAAGAAATATACTAATAATTAGAATAAAGCATAATATTAATTATTATAAATAAAATACTAAGGTATACTAGAATACTTAATTTTTAGATTAAAACTTAGCTTTATAACCTTATAGTTAATAAAGTAAATATTCTTTAAGCAAAATAAATTAGTATTAGATCTTAATAGCCTAGTAAAATAAGTTAGCCTTAGATATTAAATCTTTATATATACTAATCTAAACCCTAGCTTTAGTTTAAATACTTTCTTATTCTTTAAAACGTATTACTTATTTTACTACTTCTATATAATAAACTAGTTACCTTCTTAATATATTTATATATATCTATTAAGTTAATAGTATTTAGAGTCTACTAGCTATTTAGTATAGATAATAAATAATACTATAGATTAATTAAGTATAAGTTTATTAGATACTTAAAGGTTAGGCTATATTTTAGTTTTTAATATAGTAGTATTTATTCTAGCTTTAAAAAATACTTTAAGCTTAATATTAAAAGATAGCTTTATATTAGGCTTAATAAAAGCTTCTAATAAAACTTAAGAGCTAGCCTCTATCTTAAGTTAAAGAAATAATTATAACTTAGTTTTAATAAAATACTCTAAAGCTTATTTAATAAGGTCTTTAAGCTTTATAATAGAAGTAGCTTATAACTTTAAGCCTAGAGCTTATTTAATAGAAGCCTTAAGCTTTATAATAAAAGAAGCCTATAACTTTAGGTCTAGAGCTTATTTAATAAGAACCTTAAGCTTTATAAAGAAAAAAGCTTATAACTCTAAGTTTAGAGCTTATTTAATAGAAGCCTTAAGCTTTATAATAGATAAAGCTTATAACTCTAGTTCTAGAAGTTATTTAATAAAGATTATAAAATAAAATGCCTACTATAACTCTTAGTCTAGTAATTATTTAATAAAAGCCTTAAGCTTTATAATAAAAAAAGCTTATAACTCTAACTCTAAAGTAGTATCTAGTAAGTTAAAGTTAATAACTATTAGTAATTCTAATATTAAGGAAGCATCTTAATTAAACTTTTAGTATATATTAGCTAGATTTAGTAGTTCTATTTAATAAAACTAAAAAGTATTACTTATTCTCTATATACTAGTAGAATTTAACTAAGAAATAGTATTCTATAGTACTATAAATATTAAGTTTTATCTAATAATACTAACTAGCTAATAAGCTTATATATATAAAGAATTATCTATATATTATAAGATTATTAGAATACTATTCTTTAGTATCTTTTTATATACCTTATAGTAAGTTTCTATAAAATTAATATAACTTATTAAAGTATAGCTAGTCTATATATAGTTAACGTATTTATTACTATATTTATAGAAAAGTAAATAGTTATATAATATATAGATTAAGTAATTATCTATAAAAGATTAAAATAGTACCTATAATTAGTATTATAATAATTAACTAATATCTTACTAGGTTTAATATATAGAATTAAAATTAAACTATTATATAATAATAGAAGAATCTAGACTTATTAAATAAGTATAGACTATAAGTATAGTAATGCTTAGTATTTAACTATTATTTATTAATATATATAAAGATAGTAACTAATATAGTACTTTAGGACTTATAGACTCTATAGGTTTAAACTCTATATTAGCTTAATTAGTAATAAAGGTAGCTTCTATAGCTTACTTATAATTAAGAAAGATAAACTAGTTACTATAAAATAACGTAATAGTAATTACTAATAAACTAGTTACCTAAATAAAGTAATTAAAAGGTTTAATACTAGCCTCTTTATTAAAAGTATTCCTCTATATAAACTAGATAAGCTTACTCTAGCTAGTAAAGGTTAGTAGCTAAATATATTTACGTATTTTTAAAATAATTTAGTAAATAATTAACTTATTCTACGTAGGAAAAGTAATAATAGTAGCTAGTATTTTGCTTATTATAATAGTATAGTAGTAATAAAAGAGAATATAAACTTTTAGTAGCTTAATAGAGTAGTAATTAAAACGTTCTTATAAGAAATAATATAAGTCTAATACTAACTTCTATCTAACTATTTAGATTTAGCTTATTCTACTATTACTAATTATAAACTATAAATCTCCTACTTACCTTATATAATACTTAAGCTTACTTATATATTTAATAATATATTAGTATAATAGCTAAATATAACTTTATAATATAGATTAATATAGCTAAATATAACTTTATAATATAGATTAATATCTAGCCTCTACTTTAATATAAGAAAATATAGAAATAGCTTAGTATAAGCTTATAATCTTAGGCCTCTTTTATATAGCCTAAGAATTAGTATATATAATAATTAGTATATTAGATAATAATTAAATATAATAGTAGGCTAAATCTAATTTTATAATATAGGATTACTACTTAGCCTTTACTTTAATATAGCATAGTATAGAAATTACTTAGTATAACTTAATAATCTCTAGCCTCTTTTATATAGCTTTAGAATTATTAGGAAGCTACGGATGTAAGGAGTATAATCTAGATATAGATATAATTTAAGAAAACTAAGACAGAGAATCTAGAAGAGGGATTAGGGCTAATAGAAGATAAGCTCTATATTAGCTAAACCTTAGGTACTAAGCCCTTAGCATTACGTAATAAGGATGCTAGAGATCTTATAAAGAGATCTTAACGAAGAGGATCTATAATAATACTCCTCCTTCTAATATTAGCGCTCTTAAGCTAATCTAACTATATAGGATAACGCTATAATAGATATAAAACGTATTATAACTATAATAATAAAAGCAAAGAGTTTAATATCCTTCTATATATAACACTATAAGTATTTATTTCTTACTACCCTCTAGCCTACTAAGGCAACTATTAAGTAGTATTAATAAACTATAAGATATTCTTAGAATACTCTAGTTTACAAAAGTATTAGGATACCGCTATAGTAATAATAATAACCTTACTAATTAAGAGGAATACTATTAGAGTTGTATTCTTTATCCTTTTTCTTCTAAGGATTAATAAATAACTCGTAAGGGCCTAGTTTTATAAGATTGTAGTTATAAAACTTTGCGACAAGCTTAAGGTATAATTTAAGATCTATCTATAGTTACTAATCTAGGTTGCAATTTTAATTATCCTATCTAGTAAATTTAACTTTATATTAGAGTATCTTCTTCTTACCTTTTCCTCGTTAGTTGTACTAGTAGCTATTAATAACGTAATTAACTAACTATTCCTACTTATTGTCGTTTCCTTCTAGATTAGTAATAGCTAAAAGGTTGTTAAATTCTTGTAGCATAGCGGCGCCTTTAGGAATAAGGTATAAAAGCTAAGCGTAGAAGATAGGATATATTTTTATCTTCTTAGAGAGATTAAGCTTATAAGTAAATATATTAATCTTCTTTAAGATCTTAAATAGGCTAGTAGATTTATTATTAAGTAATTTAGAGGAGTAAAGGGTTTTATAGTAGCGTATATCTAAACGTACCTAGTTGCTTAGTTTAAGGTTAGGTATAGGATGGCGGTATTAGTTAACTTGCTTATTCATTAGTACCTAGAACTATAAAATTTACTTACAAAGGTAATTGCGCAAGTCTTATCTATCTTTAAGGAACGCGTCTACGAAGCGTTATTTATTTTATACTAGCTTAGAGCCTATATATGCTTTGCCTAGTACGACTAATTCTAAGCTAGATCGTAGTAGTAAGCCATTAAGTGCTTTAAATAGGCTCATTTTAGTAGTAACGTAAATAGTATAGTTAGCCTTAAATTTAGCAAATAGTAGGAGTCTAACTTAATTATTTTATTAGTAATTAATAAAGTATTATAAGTACGCCTTTAAGGCTTATACTATAATCTTAGTAATACCGTTAGATTATAGGTACTAAGTAGTAGTAAGGCGGATTATTACTCTAACTTACTTATATAAGCGGCGCTAGAAGGCTAAAGTAAATTAGGATCTATAATTAGATAAAATAAAGTCTAGCTAGCTAGTATACTTCTAGATCTAGTTAAGGAATGCTAATACTATTATCTAGACGCTAAAGTTAGCTAAAGGTATAAAGTAGTAGGTATAAGTAAGTCTATTAACTACTATTATAGCGTAGCGATAAATAACTCCTAAGTAGACATATAGTAGTAACGTAATAGCAAAGTTAATTAAGATATTAGCCTATGCGTAGTTTAGTAGAGGGAATAACTATAGTAGGCCTTATTTCTTTTGTATTACTAGCTTAGAGAAAGCGTAGTAGCATTGTTTTATATATTGCTTAATGTCTTCTGCTATATAAGGCTAGTAATAGAATTAAGATAGACGTTAATAAGTCGTAGTAGTGCCTCTATATTCTATAATCTTATAATTATATATATATTATATTATATAATAGCAAAGTTTTTTATAAAAGACTAGTAAGTGCTAGTAATATTAAATAGTTCTATCTATAAGGACTTAATAGTCTTTAAGCTTAATAGATTTATGTTCTAGTATACTATAGGGTAAGTAGTAATACTATGCTACTTTATAGTCGTAGATAGCCTAAATAAGCTTATCCTTTTTACTTACTTTAATAATATCCTTCTATAACGTTTCTAAGTTAGTAAGTATATTCTCTACCTTAGGATAACTAGTTAATTCTCCTAAGGTTAAAGCGTCTTTAGGATGACTCCCTATAGTCAAATTACTAGCTAACTTCCCTTCTATAGTAAATATATTAACTTTATTAGTAATAATTATAGCTAACTTAATTATTAAAGAGCATTTACCTTAAACTAGTATAGTTGCTACCTTAATAGCTTAACGCGTATTATAAGTAATTACATTAAATACATAGCGCGTACTATAGGTATTAGCGAAATAGTAAAGGAATAGTATAGGACGTACTTATTATACGACTCGTAAGTCGTTATTAGATTATAGTAGGTCCTAAGACTATTAAGTAAGGGTATTAGCTTTAGCGTTTAATAATCTATTACGGTATTTAATTTTAAATTAGAATTATAATAAGAACTCTGCCTAGCGTGCTTAACGGTAGGAGAGCTTTTTTATAGATATAAATAACTATAAATTAAGATAGTCTATATAGACTTTAATAAGATTATTAGTAGAGAATAGCTTTAATTCCTATTCTTTAAATACGTAAATAATTACAAGTAGTTCCTTATTATAGATATCATAGTTATACTCTGCTAGTATTATCTTTTTAGATAAGAAGGTAATTAAGTAAAGTTCTTTATTATTATTCTTTTGTAATAAGACTATTATAGCAACCTAGTTAGAAGCATTAGTTTTAAGCTAGGTTTCTTTATTAAGATTAAAATATTATAAGATTAATACTATAGTAAAAGCTTTCTTTAGAGCTTTAAAAGTAGCTTCTTTAGAGCTATCTAAGTTCTAAAAATATCGTTAAGGGACGTCCTTTTTAGTAAGTACTATTATTAGTGCTACGATTTTTAAGTATTCTTTAATAAATTAGTAATAGAAGTTTGTAAAGCCTAGGAATATCTAGATATTTTTAAGTAATAAGAAACGTTACTATTTTAGTACTACTTTAACTTTTTTCTTATTTATAAGGATTCCGTTAGGTATAATAATAATACTAAGGTATTTAACGCTCTTAGTTATAAATTCTAACTTAGTAATATTAAGGTAAAGGCTAGCTTTTTTAAGCTTATTAAAGATTAAATAGACGTAAGTAATATACTCTTCTTTAGTTTTACTCTAGATAAGAACGTTATCTAAGTATATAGTAATAAAGTCGTTTAGGTATTTATACATAGCACTATTAATAAAGGCCTAGAATATTCTAAGGGAACTAATTATACTAAATAGCATAATAAGGAACTTAAATAGGCTATAGTAAGTAAGAAAGGCAGTTTTGTATTTATTGCTTTTATAAATACGAATGTTATTAAAGATAGTAATAATGTTAAATTTAGAGAAGAATCTAGCTTTATAGATCTTTATAAGGGTTTTAATAAGAAGTAGCAAAATATTCTAATTCTTTAAGGTAATTTTGTTTAATCTATAGTAATTTACGTAGACTTAAATACTTTTACCTAGTTTACTAACGTAGAGAACTAATAAGGCGTATTAAGAAGTACTTTTGTAGATAAAGCCTTTCCTAAGTATATTTTTAATATACTCTTTAATAACTTAAGCTTATTAGCGTAATATTCTATAGGACTTCTATATAAGTACTTTAGCTTATAGATTTATTAAAATAGAGTAATTAAATCTAAGGTAATAAGGTAGTAATTTATTAGCTCGTACTAAGTTAAAGAGGCAAATATATTAATAAAATTCTTTAAGGATTAGGCTAAGTAATTCTTCTTATATTAGTAAATCTTATTTAAGCTTCTCTTACTATTTGGTATAGTCTTTTATTAAAATTACTATAATGCTAGTAATATTATGCTAAGGAATAAGATCTAGATTTTCTTCTTCTTCTAATACATTAAAATCTTCTTTATATAATATAAAGAATTAGTTTTTCTCTTACTATATTAGAGTTATAAATATATAGGAAGAAACTACGTAGATATTAGGAGTATTCTTATCCTTCTTTTCTATAACTACTTAGCCTTTATAATTAATTATAATAGGGCAGTATAAAGCTATATAGCTTTAGAGATAATACTTAAAGTAAAAGCCTAGCGTTTATTAGCCTCCTTAGAGTATAACTTTATGCTTATTAACCTAAGGGTCTCTAAGAATAATATTATAGTTAGTAATTTCTATAATGAAGCATAAGGCTTATTTAAGATAAATACTAATACGTAAGGTAATAAATACTATATAAGTTATAGTGGCGATAGTATAACTATTAGCTATCTTAGCTTAATAGGGTTTTAATATTTTAATAGATTTAAAGCTATAAAGTTAAAGGTAATAAGGGTTAATAATATTAAATACGCTACTACTTATATTAATAAGGATTTTTACTTTAGTATAAGAGTTATTTAAGAGAAAGATACTTCCTATAGTGCTTTACTATTATCCTACTTTTAAGATAGCATTAGTTTCTAATAATTAATTAATTAGTAGATAAGTAGTAGATACGTAAACTACTACTATGTTATAGTAAGGTTCCTTTTTAGATTTAGATTTACTTAAGTAAGCTTAGATAGCTTCTATCTAGCGTTTCTTTCTTTTATTTTGCGCCTTATTAGAGTTTAGCTTATCTACGCGTTAGTATAAAGGAACTACGCATTTCCCTAGTATTAGTTATAGGTTAGGGGTATATTATTATTATTTTCTACGCTTAAAGCATAGTATAACTAAGAAGTATAGATTAAAGCTAATTTAGTTTAGATATTATTATTAGACATAGCGTCTTTACCTTAGTAAGGTATAATTTTAGATTATAGATTATAGCCTTTATTACTATATTATAAGTAGCGTTCTTCTTTCTTAAGGCGTAAGAATAAGGTATTACTATAGCGTAGAATTATCTTCTAAGTATTTTTATCCTTATTCTTATTTTTATCCTTATCCTTATTATTAGACTTTTTATAGTCTAAGAAGTAGTTAACTTATTATAGTTTTGTTATAAATTTAGTACTTATAGTTACTTTACTAGCATAGAGATAGCTTATTAGCTCTTTAGTAATTATATTACGTATATAAGTTAGTTTATTAATATTAGATAAGTAGGCTCTATTAGTTTTACTAGTAAACTTAATTAGGTAAGAGCTTAAGTTATTAGTCTTCTTTATTTTATTAGATAAATTCTATAACTAAAGAAAGGTAGCTTTACGTTTATTAGTACCTTTAAAATAGTAATTAAGATTATCCTAGAACTTTATTATAGAAATATATAAGTTAGGTACGTTATATTAAGCATAATTAATAATAAAGCTAAAAGTAAGGTCTTTATATTTGTTATAAACCTAGATAGCTTAAGATAGCTTATTAAAAAAGGTATATACTTTATAGTAAAGGTAGTCTTTAACTTTAAGCTTTTACTAAGGGTATAAATCTTATTTCTTACTATTATAAATACTAGGATTTTACTATTCTTACATAGAGTTAGTTTTAGAGCTTACTAATACTTTTAAGATAGGTATAGCGCTCTTAGTATTAAAATAAAAATTTAGGCGTAGGTAGCTTTAAGGGAGTAGTATTATATTAACTTCTTTATTAGAGTTTATCTAGTACGCTAGTTCTTTAGTTTTATAGGCTAAGTTACTTAGTTAATCTTTAAGGTCTTAGACTTTTTTTTCTAAGAGTATAATTTAGTTATGCTTTTTAGTATAAGAGTTATATAGACGCTTAATAGTATCTATAGCTCTAGTTACCTTACGATAATTAATTATATTTTGTTCCTTAAGGTAAAGTTATTACTTAATTAACTAATAAGCCTTACTTATAGCTTAGGCAGCTTTACCTTTTAGGATATAGATACATTATTATAGGAGGAAATTTTATACTATAGCGTTATTATATATAGTAAAGAGGTCTAATATACTATCTTTATTATATTAGCATTCTTTTAATAGATTTACTAAGTTAATACATATAGCTTTAAAAGTAATACTTATAGCTTAGGTAGATTTAACATAGTTATAAAATTATTTAAACTAGGTATTAATATAAAAGCTAATACTATGAGCAAAGCTTATTCTATCCTTAATAACCTCTAGTTCTATTTTACCTTAAATATAGTAGAGTATAATAAGGTTAATAAATATAGGTCTAATCTTTCCTTCTAGGTTTAAAGACTCTTATACTTAGAATACTACTTAGTCTTATATAAAATACGTAGAGATAATATAAGTTTAATCTTATAGAGTAATGCTAATATATATTATAAAGTATTATAGGAATTAACCTTTAAGGGCAATCTAATTAATCTAATCTTAGTCTAGTAGATATAGTTATATATTATAATATACTACTTTCTTACCTTTATCCTTTTTAGATATATCCTAAGTACTACCTTTAGTTTATTTAATAATATTTAATAGAATTAGGGCTTAGGCTAGAGAAGAGTAGTAGGAGCAGACAAAAGAATAGCGCTAGCTATAGCTACAAAGTAGTATAGGCATATCGTTATTACTATTAAGGTCGTTAGTATTTAACTACTATATAGTAGACTAGGTCTCTTAAAGCTATTAAATTTTAGATTATAAGCATGTCTCTAACTAAAGACTACTAATTAGTTTATTAGATATAGTCCATAGGGTTAGTATTATATAATAATAAGTAAGTAGTACTAGTACGTAGAGTTTAGCTAAGGTCTTCTAAACGATTTACTTCGTTAGAGTAGTAAGTTTAGGATAGGGTTTAGGCGTTTTAATTAAAAGTAATTCTTAGTTTAGGTTCATTACTATTAATTTAAGTATATAAAAAAAGATATAAGTACAAGACAAAGCTATTACTATAGGTCTAGTAGATATAGGGTAGAAGATACTAAGATCTTCTCCTTAATTACTAATTAGTCTATACTTATAAAGTTATTTAGTCCTTATATATAAATCTCTACGCTAGTAGGGTTTATTATTCTTACAAGTCTAAAGACTTATTTTTACGTAGAATAGTAGATTTTAGACGCGTAAACTGTCAAATCTTACAATATTAGTAGGCGCGTTTTAAAAAAAAGGTTTCAAATATTAGAGTAGTCTTAGTTTTATGTTAAGGAGCTATAAATATAAGGAGTATAATCTAGATATAGATATAATTCAAGAAAACTAAGATAGAGAATCTAGAAGAAGGATCAGGGCTAACAGAAGATAAGCTCTATGCTAGCTAAACCTCAGGCGCTAAGCCCTTAGCATCACGTGACGGGGATGCCAGAGATCTTATGAAGAGATCTCAACGAAAAGGATCCATAACAAGAATTAATAAATCTAATAATAATAGAAAATAATAGCTAAATAGAATCCTATAATTTACCTTAATTTAACCTCTTATATTAATATAGCGTAATGTAGAAATAGCTTAATATAACTTATCTCCTTTTATCCTTTTTATATAGTCCTTAGAATAGCCTATTTAATAAGAACTAATAATAATAGCTAAATAAGTTTTAAGAATATAGCCTTTATATATACTTAGCGTATACTATATTAGTTAAGAGTTAAAAAGTAATAAAAAACACTACTAGGATTAGTCTTAATACTAATATCTTTTATATATTATATAGTATAACTTTTAAAATATTATCTTCTTTTCTTATTATTCTATATAATCTACTTCTTATCCTCTACTATATTTATCTAAAGTTCTACTAATTATATATTTTTATTAGAATACCTATATATTTAGTAATCTTTATTATAATATTATATTTATTAGATTCTTACTATTACTTTACTTTAATATTTAAATCTTAATAATATATTTTATATATAATATAACTTCTTAGGTAAGCCTATACTAAGTTAATAAAATTATAATAAATTTAGTAAGGTAAAGTAATATTATAAAAAGTAAAATAAAGAATAAGCTTATAAAAGCTTATAAAGGTTAAGATATAAAGAGAAGTAAGGCTAAGTAAACTACTATATATATTTTCCTAGTTTATAATTTACTTTTATTAGATTCTAATTTATATATTCTTCTTTACTAAGAATAATAGACTTCTATTATAAGACTCTATAGCTTAAGACTTTTTAAGCTATAATAAATAAAATAAAATAGACTTTATAAAGTAGATATCTAATACTAATATAATATACTCTAAATATACTTACTAAACTAAATATTAGCTAATATAATAATTACCTACTAGCTAGATAAATAAATAAAGTTTTTAGACCTAACTAAGTAAATATAAGTTAAAAGTACTACTATTAAGCAAAATAGTACTTATAAATCTAGAGGTACTAATAAACTCTAAGCCTTAAACTCTAAGTTAGGCTTACTTAACTATCTAAAAACTAGCTTAATAATTTCTAAAAGAATAATTCTTATTAAATATTAACTAAGTTATAATTTCTATATAGTATTAAACGCTACTTCTAATAAAGCTCTAAAAGCTACTTAAGATATAAGACTTATAAGTACCTTAGATAAGTCTTTTAGTAATAGCTAAGTATTTCTACTATTTATTTATCTAGATTTATCTAGAAAGCTAATAAATACTAATAAATATATAAGTCTTAGACTATTCTAAAAACTTCTTCTCTTTACTTTATTAGTTATAGTAATATAATTACTTAGAAAAGCTTAATAGGTAATATAGTATTATATAATATACTAGTATCTATCTCTTTTATTCTATTTTACTTCTACTTTATTATATATATAAGCTAATATAATAGTATTAAAGTAGATTCTTCTAACTATAATCCTTCTTAAGCTATAAGTAATAAAGACGCTACGCTAAGTTATTTCTATTTATAAAAACTAAGATAAGTATAAATATATAACCTACTACTTTCTAATATAGACTAAATATCTATTTCTAGCTTAAGTAATTATCTTCTTAGTAATTACCTTATATATAGTATAAATATAAATAGGCTTTCTTTATAATCTATATAATTTAGTCTACTAGTTTCTATACCTTAGTAGCTATATATAGCCTTTAAATAACTATTTCT
>MU004231.1:352990-420933 GCA_010405405.1 Microthyrium microscopicum
TAAATATATTTAGATTATATTAAATATAAGTCTATTTTACTTATTATATCTATATATATAATAATTATTATCTTAGTTATTAAATAATTTTAAGTATTTATTCTATAACCCTAATAATATTTATTATAAATATATACTAGTTCTAGCTATTAATATTACTTAAGTAATAAAGTATATTAGACTTATTTAAGAATTCTAATTATTTATCTTATTTAAAGAATATTCTTTATTAGCTTTATAGAAGTACTTTAATAGTTTATCTTATTTTATTAATTTAAACGCTATAAGTAGTTTTAGTTCTAATTTCTATTTAATATATCTTAAATTAGTAAATTTATTTTAATTATTCTATATATTTTAAACGAATTAGATATTAAGTCAAGTACTTAGATATAGGACTACGTATTATAGTAATAAGTAGTTATAGTATTATTAGATAACTTAAATTAATAATAATTTTTTCACGATAGCATAACTACTTTTATATATTACTTATTTAGGTTTAAGGTATACTAAGATACTATAGATGTTATAAAGGCAATATTAAATCTTAATAAGTAGCTTAAGTAATTTAGGTAGCTAGTTATCTCTTAGTAGCGGGTTATAAAATTAGATTTAGTAATTTTCTCCTTCTTAACCTCTATTTTGATGCTAATTTCTATAGGAGTAGTATATATATTAATATTATGTAGGTTAAAATAGTTAATAATTTCCTTAATATAACGCGCGTAGTATAATAGGATTCCTTTGCTTAATTATTTAATAGATATACTAAGATACGATACGTACTCTCCTAGATTTTTTATCTTAAATTCTAATAATAATATCTTCTTCGTTACCTTAATAAGGTATAAGTATTATGAAGTAATTTTAAGGTTGTCTATATATACTTCTATAATAACGTTGTATTTAGAGATAAAGATAGATTAGTTAAATTTACTAACTCTCTAGTTCTTTAATATTAGGAAGTCGTATAGTCGTTTATACTACTATCTTAGTAATTATTTTAGTCTATAGAGTGCTTTATTTAATCTTAGTATATTACTATCTTTAAATTCGTACTTAAATCTTTATAGGAGTTTAATATATACTTCCTTATCTAAGTCTTTGTTAAGAAATGCTGTTTTAATATCTATAAGGTAATAGTAATATCTAAAAAATATATATAGCGTAAAGTATAGTTTATAAGATAATCCTTTTATTATACTTGTATAGGTTTCCTTAAAGTCTTTGTCTTAAATCTATTCAAAGCCTTAGGCGTACTATTAGGCTTTATATCGTAAGATTTAGTTCTTCTTACTAAGTTTATGTTTAAGTACTTATTTTGTTAATAGGATCTTTCTACCCTTAGGTACCTTAGCCTTATAAATAATAGTCTAGATGTAGTTTTTTAGAAGGTTTTAGAACTTAGCTTTCATTACTCTAAGCTACTAGTTAGCTTCTTATAACTTTATTACTATAGAATAAGTACGTAGGCATAGTTAAAGGGTAAACTCTAGAGAATTAATTAGTAATAACGTTAGAGTTATTACTATCTTTGTCTTCTTTTGCTAGACGTTTGTAACTTTAATATTAAGTGGAATATAATGATAGAGGCTAGAGTAATGATTCTGTATAGCGTTACTTAATATTATAGTATTATTATTATATATCTAAATAAATTATAAGTTAAGAGTATATTCTAGTACTAGAATTAGGAATAGTTCTACCTCTTCTATAATAACTCTAATCTAAATTAGTTAATTAAGATTTTGTATAGATTATAAGTTAATAACTAAGGCAACTTAGTTAATACTAAGATTGCTTACGTTTATTATATTAAGTTCCTTAGTAAAGAAGGAGCTTATTAAGTCTTATTAACGTTATAAGGCTATAATGGCTTATAGTTCTTATAATGTTAGTAGGCGAGTTATAGGATTATTAAGTACTTCTATAGAATTTATAATAGCAAATAGTCTATAGAGTAAGCTCTCTAAGCTTATAGGAATAATCTTATAACTAGATATAAAAGCTTTGCATAGTAATTATTTAGCGTTAGTAGGAGAGTACTAATAAGGATTTTCCTTAGACGTTTCTTTATTATCTAACGTTTAGGTAGCATTGTTAATAGGTAAGTTTGCTTCTATAATATTATTATCTACGTTACTAAGGCTTTTCTCCTCGCTCTTAATAAGATCTATATAAAAGAAACTAATAGAGTTTACCTCTAGTTCTAGTTCTTCTAAGTCTAAACTAGGTTTAGTATAACTATCTATAGTTCTCTTAAGTCTTACGAAGATCTATATTTATTATCTATTTCCTAGTTCTAGCTCTACGTTTTCCCTCTCTTATGTAGGACGTTTTAGGCGTATCCCTTTTGTAGTAAAAAGGTAAGCTTTAAGATTAGTTATTTCTTAATCTTAAGAAGTAGCGACTTTGTTAGATATTACCTTTTTCTAATTCTAGAATTAATATATTACTTTTCCTTTAGGAATTTAAATTATATATATCCTATATTCTATAGTACCTTCTTTATTAGACTCTTTGTAGCCTAGGCAAAGACTAAGTTCGTTATAGAGTCTTACGTTACTAAAATAGTTCTTATTATAATAATTATACTTATTATAAGTAAAGTTTTCTAGCGTTAGTAGGAATAAGTCTCTATCTTTTATTATTTCTAAGAAGTTAATAGGAGCGTATAAAATATCTACTTATAGTCGTTAACGTGTATTAGATAGGTCTATATAAATATAGTATTATAATAGCGTAGTTAAGTTGCTTACTACTTTAATATAAGTAGAGTAGGGTAGTTTTCTATTATATTACCTATGCTCCTTCTTATAACTTAAGTATTTAGGAAAGCCTTCTATATAATAATTTATAGTAGTATTATTTTTAATATAGTAAGGATAAAGTCTTTTACTATTATATATTAATAATTAGTATAAGTACCTTCTATAGCTCTTATAGATACTAGAAACCTTAGTATAAAACTATAAATTGCGTTAGGAAAGATTTTTAGTATGTATTTATTTCTCTTATAATTAATATATTCTTTTTTATTTAATATAACTTAAGTATAGAATATTTATATTAGTGTCTAGGTTATTTTAATTATAATAAGAACTTTTATTAAAGTAAGGACTATATTTTTTAGCTTTATCTTATCTATAAGGTTAAATAGCTAATGTCTCTTTATAATAAATTGTTACTACTATAGGTTAAGGTTATATAGGTTACTTAGTTTTAGTCTTTAGTAATTTAAAAAATTTAGAAGTTTTATTTTAATCTTCTAGCGAGAGGCTATCTTTTTAGTATAGTAGTTAATTTGTTTTATTCTTACTTTCGTATAAGGCTTGTTACTTAATAATATCTATAAGCTTACGTCCTATAGTATTAGGTATATTGCCTAAGGTTCCTACGTTATTAATGTATACTTTAGTAACGCTTTTTACTATCTTAGTCTTAGGGTTAAATACCTACTAAGTATTCTTATTCTTACGCTCTATTAGGTACCTAAACTAGCCTTAACTAGTTAGTATCTTTAAGGCTATAGTACGTATTTCTTTTAAGATAGTAATATACGTATAGCTTTCTTAGATATATTCTTTAGCGAAGTTAGATTATACTTAAAATAGTACTTTCTAAGGGGTAACGTATTTACTCTTAATACTACGAGTAGGTGCTTAGTTTTTAAGCTATACTATATAGTGAAATGCTTTATATTATAGATTCCTAAGGAGATTAGTACTCTTAAGTACTTCGTAGCTTAATTTAAGTACTTTAGTAAGTTCGTTAGGTAGGTTGTAATCTAAGATTATAGCTTATGCTCTCTCTCTTATAGTATAGTGTTACTACTTACTAAGGCTAACCTAATAGTAAGCGTATAGGGCTAATAGTTCTATTATGATCTCTTTATTATCTATCTAATTCCTAAGTCTAGTATCTATAGTAAACTAGTTATTAAATTAGTAACTCTAGATTATAATGCTATAGGTTTATTTAATTTTCTTATATAGTTATTTAAAGGTATAAATTAATATTTTCTTCTACTTTAGTAGCATAATCTATATATATTAAGTAGTAGAGTTAGTAAAGAAGATAAATAAGTTTATACTATTATACTTAACTAGGTTATTATATAGGCTCTAAATATCTATAGAGACTAGATTACTAGAACGATATTATATTTAAGGATTAAAGTTTTATAGGACGCTATTAGTAGCTTTTAATAATGCGTATAGTAAGTATACTATTCTAGCCTTAGATTTTATTTCCTTATCTATTAAAGAAAAACTAACTAACTTTTTAAGTAGTTTTTATATATTCTCCTAGCCTAGGTGTCCTAGCTGCTAATACTATAGCTATATCTTGTCTATAAGGTTAATAGAGTTAATATCTTTAGTATTAGTAGCATTAACCTTAGTAGTTATTTTGTTAAGTTTAAGTATAAAAAGGCTATTTTAGAGGTGCGTAATTATAAAGAGTTCCCTATCTTAGGTTCTAAGTATTATGCTGTTTAGTCCCTATTCTTTATATATGCCTATATTTTTAGTAAGTTTAAATAGGAATAGGATGTTTAAACGTAGGTCCTTAGCTAAGTATATATTACTAATATAGAGATTTAGAGCCTTATTAAGTTCTTTAATTAGGGTAATAAAGAGCTTAATGGCGCTATGTCCTATAATAGAGATACTCTTCTTATTTATTACTATTCTAGCTACGTCTCCTATATTATTAAGTTTTCAATTATAAACTACTTAGAATAGTTAGTTATATAAGTATTTGCGCTAGAGTCTATAATCTACTAGTCGTAATTATAAAAGTAACTACTTCTTATTATTAGTATAGACTTTATTACTTTTATAAGTTTCTTATAAGTAACTACGATTTAGTTATAAGGAATACATTAATAGAAAGAGTAAATATTACTCTATCTACTTTATTAATAGAGGTAATAAGTTTTGCTATACCTACTTTGTTTTAGTATTATGCGTTTCTATACCTATAAGTTTCTACTTTATAAGTACTCTATATATATTAGTAAAAAGAATACTATAAGGGCTACTATAATAATTAAACTTAGTAATTAAGTATACGCGTAGATAAGTATAGAGTAGAATACTACTAGACCTAGAGCTTACTAGCTAGTAATTATATTTTAGCCTTACTTCTAGTTTGCGTTAACTTGCTTATTAATAAATAGTTAATATAATTTGTCTTAATACTTAAAGGAAAGATATCTATTTAAGAGCGTAGTAACTATCTAACCTAGTATCTATTAGTTAGGTTCCTTCTTCTACTAAGTAAAGTAGTAAATAAGGTATTAGACATAGTAGAGATAGGTAAGGTATAAGTAGGATATAAATTCTTAGTAGAGTTTTCTTAAATATTTAGTAAATAGTTAGCTAGTTCTCTTAGCGCGTTTATAAGCTTCATAGTAAGGACTATAGGTGCTATAGTAGAAGTTTAGATAGTTATAAATAGCGTAGTTGTTATTATAAACTATAAAATTCTCTATATAACCTAGGTCTTCTTTATAGAATTTTATTATTACTATAATTTTGTATAGTTATTTTAGGCCCTTATTTTTAAATTCCTTATCTTTCTTATTTACGTTTATTATATTTGCCTTTTTTAAGGTTTAGCGACCTAGTAGTAGCTTCTTCTCTAAGTGTACTAGTTAGTAATTTAGAGTTTTATAACTCTAAGCTATCTTGTATTCCTTTATTATATACTTAGGCTCCTTATTAGTATTCTTTTGCTTTCTCTTAGAGTAGTTAGACTTTAGGTCTATAATAGAAAGATTATTTTTTTAAGAGAGATTATTATTTATGTTAGTATTATTAATGGTTTTTATACCTTACTTATAGAGGCATAACTTATATGTTAGTAGTTAGCTTATTAGTTCCTTAAGGTTGTATTCTATAAATCTAGGAATATTAAATAAAAAGTAGTATTAGTTAATAAATGCATTATAGGTAAGTAATAAGCTTAGTCCTTAGACTATTTTGCTAATTAATTGTTTATTATTATACGTACTACTTGCTTCTATAATATTTAGGTAGTATATTTCTAAATTGTTTAAGTATTCCTAAACTTATAAGTATAAAGTAAGTATTAGACTCTCTAGTTTGTTTAAGGTAATATTCTTTACTTAGGAATCCTATATAGTATATTAATTAATAAGCTAGGTTTAAGTATCTCTAGGCTTAGTAAAGGAGCTAAGGTTTCTAATAATTATATTAGATACTAATTTAAGAAGGAGTATTATTGCTTTTCTTAATCTCTTATTAAACCGCTTTTACTTTCCTAAGTCTAGTTTGTATTCTTAGAGTTAGATTTAGTATAATTTAGATTTAGTAGCTAATGCTACTTCGTTTTACTTACTATATTCTACTAGATCTAACGCCTAGAGACTAGTAATAATCTTAGGATTAGTATCTTCCTTAACTTTTTGTAATGTAGCTTTAGCTCTTAGTAGGCTAACTTTTTAGTTCTTATAAGGGATTAGTTTTAGAGGGTTTAAAGCTTAAAAGCGAGGTTAGATAGGATAAGTAAGGATAGGTTCTATTCCTTTATAGAATAACTAGACACTAGAAGTAATAGTAGCAATTTTAAAGGTACGTCTCTAGCTAATAAAGTTATCTTAACCTTTAAGCTTTACCTTTAAGCTACTATTTTTAGTATTTACCTTAAGAGGCATTATAAGAGTATAATTAGGTATCGTTTACTTTCTAAATTATTAACTAAGATTATAGTTTAGAGCTAGGCTTATAACTTATTAAATAGCTAAATAAAAGAATAAATTTTTATTTAATTATTTTTGTCTAAAAAAGAAAAAGAGAAGGAATCTAAGTCTATAAGTATAACTAATATTTCTATTTACTTCTACCCCTCTTATTGTTTGTCTCTCATCTGTGTCTACCCGTGTAGAGGTGAATACTTCAACAAAAGTTGCCCCTTTGCCATACGTTAGGGATGTAAGAGGTCGTGGACTATTCTGGGGAGTAAGTTCCGAACATATATTTCATGTCTATTTCACTAATCGAGGAACTCAGATTGAATTTGTCAAGGATAAGACGACTAAGGAGCCTTTTGAGCCGAGTCGAAACGTAAGCATGAGAATACATGAAAAGGGTTTGAAGACGAGATTTCGCACTACAATCCTAATGCTAACGGTGTTTTTAGGCCTAGAAGAACCTTTCAGCATCTCTATCTATCCTGGTGGAGGGACTGCAGATGGCGTTAATGGAGACCATGTTCTTCTTGCTCCAAAATATAACAGTGACCCCGAGGAGATTGAGGAGATTGTCAATCGCACAGCAGGAGCCATCAAAGCTTTTTTCAAAGACTTTGTAGCATAGAACGATCAATAAGATAGCAAGTAACTTTAAGACATGACAGCACTTCGATTGAGAAAGAGCACTATATGCTGAAACCTTTTCTTTCTCATAGAATTTCTCATAGAAGACAGTAGAGCTTGGTTCTATAGACCTTTCTCCTTTTGCATCAACTCGAATACATCCTTCTCAACCTCCATATTGGTAGATTTACCAGCTGCCATACCCGCTGGACCAGGGTCGTTATACATCACTACCTTACGAGTAACACCTGGAAGAGAAGCTTCCACGACATCGCCACTTTCGTATTCCGCACTCTCACACATGGCCAGCATCACGTCTGCAATATCTTTCGGCTGCAACCACACCATCGATTCTCCAACCATCTTGAGTTTCTCAGGATTAGCAACATGCCAAAGTGGAGTATTCACTAATCTGTGGAATCTCTGTAAGCTTGGGTTTCCAAGGAACAACGAGTGTGGTATGTGCTTACCCAGGAGCTACCGCCATGACGCGGATGTTTTCTTGGCTCATTAACTCAAACTGACGAACAAAGTGGTTGATGTATCCTTTTGAAGAATTGTATAGAGGTAGTCCAAGGCGTGTGACTTGGCCAGCCATAGAGCTGATGTGTAATACGATGCCTGGCTTGCGGCCTTTCAAAAATGCACGAATGGCCAGTCTTGTCAACTTTGTAGGGTGCTCAATGTTGATTTGATGGTGTTTGTAGCCTTGCTCTTCTGTGTCTCCCCAGAAGCTACTCCAGACCTACTTGTTCGTTAGTGACTTGCGGAATGAGAAACAAGGTATGGAAAAGTCATACTGGTTCAAAAACACCTGCCCCTGGGCATACGACATCGGGCAAGCCTAGTTGCTGTTCGGTGTACTCAAAGAGAGCCGCCAATTGTTTCCAGTCAGTCACGTCGGTCTTCTTGAACAGAACTTTGGGGGATGCTGATGCTGTCTTGAGGAATTCCTCAGCCTTGTCCGTCAAGGCAAGATCTCCAATGACAACGCTACAGTTCTTTCCATGGAGAAGCTTCACAAATTCGAGGGAGATACCTGTAAAACCGGTTAGATCCAAGGACTGATTTAACAGGTAGTCAAAGAATCATACCTGATCCTCCACCCGTTACAATTGCGACTTTGCCTTCGAGATCCATGATGATAGAATTTCAGATTATATATTCCTGTTTTCAGCGTGAAATCTAGCAGAGTTATTTTGAATATCGTTCTAGATATACTCAGTTTTCTATAGCTAGAGAAGACGATGACTTTATGTTGCTAGAAATATGCTAAATTCACCCAGTATTGAGTAAGGCGGAAAAGGAAAGCCGCTAAAGTTCAGGTATCATATGACTCTTACTTGAAGATTGCCAGCATCGATGGCATCTTTGGAATTTGAAAGTAACTGAATTCTGGAACAAAGTATAAGGAAAACCTTGTACTGGAGGCTAAATGATGGGATCCGACCATATAATCGTGCATGGTGATAGTCGACGACTACGTCAACCATTATTTCAATTTTTGGGTTTCTGCCACTCAATCAGGTACATTATGCATAATCCACCAGGAAGAATATGCTCTAAGTTGATGAGATTAGGTAGTTGCTTGCTAGCTATGGTGCTGGTGAGGGTCATAACGTGATATATATTTCTACGGGAACAGTATATAGTACATTGGTGTTTTGAGGGAAATGAAGAGTAGGTAGTGACCATCTAATTATCTTCTAGAACCTCGCCAATAGCTTCACCAACCTTGACCTTCTGCCCCTTTTCTATTTTCCAATTCCAACCTCCTTTGCGTCTGTCACCGAAGCCTTCATCGAAACTCGTGATGCGTCGGCTCTTTGGGGCTTCAAAGACAAGCACAATTGTACTGCCTAGTTGAAAACCGCCCATCTCCTCGCCACGACGAAGTGCATGGCCGCCGAGTAGCTCGCTGGCGTTTTCGTAGGTGGCTTCTGCAAATCCGGAATACTGCTCTCCCCGAGCTGCGGCCTGCTCTGCGGCGCGATCTGCGGCGGTGTCTGTTGTAAGACTGTTCGTCCGCAATTCCTTGTCGAAGTTGACGACAATACTACCGACGTTGGTAGCACCAACAGGTGTATATGAAAAGAAGCCATGTCGCCATCTACCCAGGAGTACAACACGCTCGTTCAAGGTGAACAGTCCAGGAAGAGTTCGCTGCAGATATGGAGATACACTGTAAAGTTCGCCTGCGAAATGACGTCGCCGTTCAACTACCCATGGCACAGGACTGTGAAACCGATGATAGTCTCCAGGCGCTAGATATATGACGCAGTAGTAAAGCTGCGTGGGAGCAGCGGGTTTGGGTTGACCTGAAAAGCCGGACCACCAAGATGGTTCAGAGAGTGCCAAATCAGCTCTGACTTCTGCAATGGATCCTGATTTTGCTTTCATAGACTGATCAACAGTGGCCCCCTTCTTGGACGACTTTGCCGATGAATGGAGCTTGTCTCCGAGTAAATCTGGAAGGCGATAGCTTATTCCGTTGACTTGTGCAAATTCCTCATGTGATCGAATCGCCTCTTCATCTCCAGAAAGAGAAGATCTTCGACTGTCAGTTGGAGTTGCGGTACCCGAAGAGACTGGCGTTGGCTTTTCAGAACCTAACAAAGCATCCAAGCTATAGGTCATGCCCTTGACTTGCTCGACTTCTCCGTTATCAATAGTGCCAAATTGAATAACTTTGCCATCTGCGGGTGAGACTACGCTGTTTGGATTCGAGTCAATTGGTCGCACGCCTGGTTTGAGCGTTCGATAGAAGAAAGCCGCGAGATTGGGAAATACATGGAGATCTGGTTCCTCTACTTCGGAAAGACTGGACGGTTAGCTTGATTAGATATGCATGATGTCTTCTTCAACTTACTTGACACCGAAGATGTACGAATATAATTTAAAGCCTGGAACCCGCAAATAATATGGGATAGTGAGCTCGTTGAATCGTCCCCAAAGCCGTGACAGTGCTTTTAATGGTAGAGTTGACATAATTTGAACCTGCCTAAGCAGAATTAGCATGAGGTTCCTGGGTGAAAGGTAATTGGACTGACCATGGCCCACTAGGGCGCACTCTCTTCCGCTTCTTGGGTTTTTTGGGATCTTCGTCCTCTCCATTGTTATACACGCCACCATTGTCTTCCTCAGCCTCGCGCCTTGCCTTTTCATTTTCCGTGACCACTTTGTATAATTGCAGAGCTCCAAGAAAGCCAATTCCAGCAGCGGCTGGTATTGCATACCATTCTACTCGAGTGTTGTTCCATGCTTCTCGTAACCTTGCGCCAAAGGCCTCTTTGCGGTGGGTCTGCTTGTTCTTTAGGACTCTTCGAGACGCAGAGAACGCGCGCGTTTGTAATGAGGTAGGACGCGAGCGAAAGTTTATTGAGCGATAAGCCGAGACTCGAGGTATGGTAATACCTCGAGCAGTTGGTGGCATACTGAAGGGATATTCGGGGTTTGATATCTATGGCAGTGGCATTGGCTTGGAGCACTCGACGATCATCTGATGGCTGCGACTTTTCGAATCTATGGACTTGTTCAACGTAAACAAGCTATGCGTCAAAGTGATATGTAGGTCGTAGATCCAGAGCTTTGCAGGTAGGAATAGGTAGCGCTTGCATCGTACGGAGGCGTTGTGCAATGAAGTCATTTTGCTTGAAATTTGTTTTTCAAGGCCGCAGTTTCTTAATGCCTGAGGCATTCAGCCTTATGGTCCTCAGCAAGATGAAATATCCCAACCACACCACAGATCGCCTTGAAACAAATATTACACAGAAAAGAGATTTGCCTTTAATTTATGCTTTCTTTTGACTGCTTTTCCTCCAAAAGGTGCGCAAGAGCTAAGAAAGCTCCCTCAACACAACGGCGTAAGTATGACATCTTTCCACAAGCAGGTTTTTTAAACAAAGACCTTGCAAACTTCGGATCATTCTCAAACCAGCGTTCTATACTGTACATGTTACAGTTGGAGCGATGGCTGAGTAGCATTTTGTGGCTTGACACTATCCAACCACACAACAAACGGAAGGATTGCAAGGTAGGGCATTGACGAGAGCAGACCTATAAAAATAGCAAAACAGGATTTGGATCAATCTCACAGTCACCCTTGGCAGACGGCGATTTAATATATGTTATTGTCAAGCCCCAATCTTACTCAGATGCGGTGAATAGAGTAATAATAGAACCACCTAAGCACTTCTTTTCCCTCAACGTCACTTTCCTCACTGATCACCGCCTTTCTATATCCTCTCCCACAACACAAGCCCATCGTGAGGACGAGGAAGCCCAAGATGTATCCACGTCGTCTCCTCCCACTATTCCTACTCGTGGCATCGTCCATCCAGCAGCCGCAGAAAACAGCAGATTCAACCGCAGTCTCCAGCGCCGCTCCATCCTCAGCAGCAGCAACCAGCGCACCAAAGTCTTCCGCACCAGCCAAAACGACAGACAAACCAGCCAGCACACCACCAGCTTCCAGCAAGGCCGCATCAACTGACGCATCAAAACCAGCTTCCACAGCAGCCAAATCCTCCGCCGCAGCAAAAGACTCCTCAGCAGCAAAAGATTCTTCCGCCGCCTCCAAAGGTCTAGCACCCGACGCAACAGGATCCACCCACACACCAACCAACGCCGCTGAATCCGCCGCCGCCGCCGCAAAAGGCACAGCAGCAGCAGCAGCAGGCCACCCCAATGCCCCCAAGAAAGGACTCGGCACAGGCGCCATAATCGGCATCGTAATCGGCGTCCTCATGTAAGTTCAGTTCAAACCACCCTTCACTCCCAACTCCAACCACCAAACACCCACTAACAACGCCCTCCAGCCTAATAATCCTAATCGCCCTCCTCATCCTCCTAACCCGCCGCAAAAAAGCCCACCGCACAAAAGAACTCGCCCCCTACCGCGGCCCCCCAGCACCCATACCAACAACAACAACAGCCCAAACAGACACCTTCATAGCCCACGCACCAGGTCCACAAATGAACGAAAAACGCATCCCACTAGACACATCCCAAACCGCCACATTCGACAGCGCGCCACGAGCACGCACACCACCCCTACCACTACCACCACCAGGCACACAAACAAGACTGGGTTCCGGGGAGCATATGATATATCCACCAGGTCCACAAACACGCCCCGTAGGCACCCACGTGCCCAGCGACCAAATGCAAGGACGCTACGGCGGATATGCGCCATACACACAAGCAGCGCCGGCCAGTCCGCCCGTTCCGATGGCGACGAAACCGCCGGCGGCGGGGGATGTATTGACGACGGCACATCCAGCGCCAGGGGCTGCACATGTGGTTGAGATGGATGGGACGGGGGCGGGGAGGTTGCCGGCTGCGTTGCAGGTTGGACAGGGAGGGACGCATGCGCATGCGCCGGCGGAGTTGGATGGGATATCTTTGGCGCCGAGACGGTAGATTGTATGAGGGTTTGGATGTATTCTTTTTATCTTGGGAGTTGAAGATGGGTGGTACTGTATATGATGGAGACATGATACTATTGGTGTAGTTAGTAGATGTATGATAATTTAGGACTTACAGAAAGGTAATCACGGGAATTTCGATAGCGAGAAATGAACAGATGATAATTGATATTGGACACTACTACGTAGTAGTCAGTAAGACCAGTTCAACCTGTAATGCGGCCCTAGAAAACGTAACGTCTCTTTCATCAACTGGTATCATACACTTTCCCGTAATATCAAAGTTGAACCCAACCTATTGGGTTTGCAACAAGAACCATTCGAATTTATACATCAGACTTTTTGTACGAACATGCCTATAATACATCCCAACGGAGTTCAAAAGGTAATTAGCCATGATAGGAAGTGGCTGGAAGATGTAGAAACGCTTTTGTTTTGACCAATGAGCAGTAAAGCGTCAAATAATATGGACAAAAAGTTTGCATGGTGAAAACGCTATTAGAATCGTGGAGAAAGGGCAACTTTGTACAATGAGGCTGGCTTTTGAAGGAAGCGAATAAAGTCGTCGCGAATGTTGGATATAATCAATATAAAAGTTTGCCTGGGCTGCTGAAATCATTGAGAATTTGGACCGTTGGAATGATCGAACAAATGGGAAGCTAGTCCGGCACCAGCCCAAGGTTGTTCTTCAATTTCACCGTTGTTTACCATTTCTCGTAGCAAGCTGCGCATATGCTCTAGCTCTGGATCGGCATGAGGGTCGCTCGAATTAGCGCTGCGTGATGCGTAGCGCAAGGCAAGACGAACTTGATCGTGGACCGAAACTTGCGAACGCGAGGCTCCTGGAAATGGTGTGGATGCTGCTGGGCGCTCTGTGGATGCTACTCCACGAATTTGAGCGTGGTTGATCTCAACAGCTGCAGAAGGTCTCATTTGACGGAATGGACGTCGTTCAAATGAAGGAACAGGCGTTAGCCGGGTGCGAGAGTTGATATCACGTTCCACAAGGCGGTCACTGCCTAGTTGCCGAGCTGCAGAAAGTCGTTGCAGGTAATACGCGGAGCGGGACGAGCTTGATGGATCCAAAGACAATGGTGAGGTTGAACGCGGCATAAAGTCGTAGGTATAGGATGGGCTTTGAGCCCGAGCATTCAGCCGCTCCGAATCAGTACTGTTGGGGGGAGGAAGCCGCATCCTACGCAATTCAGCGAGCCGTTCCTGTAGTTGTTCATTTCGTAGCTCGCGTCGAGCAGCAAGCTCAGCTCGGGACCGGCGTCGAGTGTTAAGCTCATCTGGAACCCCAACAGACTCTGTTGGCGGTATCCAGTCGTTATCCGTGTCCACGACAATGCCTTCTGAGTCGACGACAATGTCTTCAGACTCGCAAGGAACATCATCATCTAGAGCAGCACTGATACTAGTAGCGCTGGTTCGGATAGAGTTTGCAGAAGAGTTTGATGTCGATTCACCGTCGTTGGATGATGCGGCGGAGAACGATGTTGGCGCAGTGGTATTGGGTACTTGCCGAATGGAAGGTGATGGGCCAGCAGATGGAGCAGCTTCTGCGAAGGATTCGCCAGACAGCATTTGTTCTACAGCTTCCGCGGATGTGAAAGAGGAATCCGCAGAAGGAAGTTGATCATCTGGCTCCAGAGTGGCTTGCATATTGTCCCATGCATCTGGATCATTTTCCGGAGTTGTGCTGCGACTTCGATCACCCAACCCAGTGGAGGACGTAACAGCTTGAGCACGCGGCATCATAGCAGCATTTTCAACCCGAAGTCCTAGAGTGGTCGCAGAACCAGTTGTGGTCAGCGCATGTCGCCGTTGCATACGCGCATCTGCTGCTTCTTCAACATTTACAAGGCGGCGCAATTCATGATACGAGTTGGTCAATGTATCCAAATTCTCCTCGGATGTGATAAGAAGATGCTGAAGTTCAGTTTGCATCTCGCTTTCGACTGGGAGCTCATTAGAAGGGGCGATGACACCGCGTCGTAGATCTGAATCCAAGATTTCCAAGCGGTCAAGCTGTTGTCGCAATGTGCTACGGAACCCGCTCAACTCATCATGAAGTATCTCGGCTCGATGCTGGGATGAGGCAAGATGACCAGCTATATTATGATGGGCCGCTACATGTAGCTCTATCAAATTATCGGTGCGCCTACCAATATCTTCGATGGTCGAAATGGCATGCTCCAATAGCTCGCTGATGCCATCTGGAATTGTTGGGCCAAGAGGACTGCGAACAGGAGGACGATATGAGCGAGCGGGTCGATCTTCAGTCAAAGTGGATTGTGGAACAGGAGCTCTAGGTGGGATTCGACTTCGACGACGCGCAGCATCTACTGAAGCATAACTACGACTTGGAACCAGGGTAGGAGTGCTTGTCCAGGGTGAATATCGGGGTGGAGGGGGGTTGCTCGCATCAGGCTGTCCAGCATAAAAGACTTGAGGTAAATAATCGTTGCGATTTTGGGTATTGCGGGTAGAAGCGCGATTGGAGGAACGTCGTCTTATTGGTGAGCGTTGAGTGGCAGCTGTGGCTTCAGTTGGTGAAGCGGCTTTCTTCTCTTCTTTGCCATAATTGCAAGAACTCCAAACACTACAAAGAATAGGTTAGTAAAATTTAACCTACGTAGAGCGCGACTTGTAAACCAACTACATCAAAGGCAGAATGGCATAATAGGCGCATATTTACCAGCGCGATCGATTGAAGTTGGAAGGATAAGTTGTAGCTGTGGTTGGCAGGGTGCATATTGCGCGACGGCGCAAACACGCCAAACACGCGACAACAGGGACGGACTTACGGAAGACCCATGATGGCGGTTAGATGCGATTTAAGGTTGCTATGAAGGCGCAAACCGCAAGAAATGACAGCGAAGAGGAGGATGAATTGGCGAAAGAGTGAGTGGAGATGGGGAGTTGATGAAGTTCAGCCGCGAGCGAGTATGGAGGCTCAGCCGTGCTTGTTGGGAACTTGGGGGAGGATGGATGAGGCAAAAAGAAGTCTAAGCGCCAGGACCGGTGCAAGTGCAGTGCAGCGCGTTGGAGTGGAGACTGAGGGCAGAAGAATGATTGGCGGGGCGTGCGCGCTTCAAAAAGACTTGAACAAGTAGAAACGCGAGAGACAGTGAAGTGGATGGTTGATGCAGGCCCTGAAAACTGAGGAATTGAGGGGAAAGAACTGAAAAGTCAGGAGTGAAAATGAAGAAGCTTTGAGGGAGGGCGCAAAAAGGGAAACAAAACACCGTGAGAGTGGAAGAGAGAGGAGTTGAGGCGGAGTCACGCTTTAGGGCTCGCGGATTCAGGGAAAGAACGATCCAACGCGAAAAGGCCGAAATCTGAAAAACCGGCAGGCGGGGGATGCCTCGCGGCTGCCAGTTCTTGGAAGATTCCAACGGAAACACCGGACAACGGAAGGCCCGACCGGTCAAGAGCACGGACTAATTTGAAACCAATGGCGAGGCAGGCAAGGACATCATGGTCACGTGGCTAGCTACCCCTGGCCCGTGCATTTTTATATCGACTCATCGAGTATCTTTTCTCTAGTTGAAGTTACAACTTCAAGGTCTAACAAGCATTAATTCGTCTCTTGACTTGCCCAAGTCAAACATAGAAACCTGCTACAAAATGAAATGTAACCAATGCCCATATTCTACCCTGCTCTATCTGATGTAAACATAGACACTTCATAAGAGCCTATAATGCTCCTCGTGAATGACTCACCTGTTGCGTATTGCCATTCTACTCTCTTTGACCATTCAACGCTATATCGACTAGACATTTGAAACACATGTCCTCAACCCGGCATCTAGATCACCATTCATGATCCAACTAGGCCTACAACGCATCGCCAAACTCACCCAAAACTTTCCATGGTATTACGCTCCCAAAGCAATCCACGTCGCCGGCACCAATGGCAAAGGTTCCGTCTGCAACTACATCGTCGCCGCCTTGAACGCAGCAGGAATCTCCCGCGTTGCCAAGTTCACATCTCCCCATCTCCTCGAAAGGTAAACACCACCCAATCACCCTCAACACTCCCATCTAGACCCCTTTGACTCACAATCCAACCCAGACGCGACTCCATCACCATCAACAACAACCCCATCTCCCAGGAAACCTTCAACCAACACCATACCAACCTCGAAACCCTCAACGACGCCGACTCAATCGGCGCCACCCCCTTTGAGCTCCTGACCGCCACCGCCCTAAGCATCTTCACCGCCTCATCCAGCCAAGCCGCCGTCCTCGAATGCGGCCTCGGCGGCCTCACAGACGCAACAAACATCTACCCAGCGAACCGCAAACCCATCGCCGTAATCACCAAAGTCGGCTTGGACCACCAAGACCTCCTCGGCACCACCCTAAGCGCCATAACGCAGCAAAAATGCGGCATCTTCCACCCGCAAACCCACGTAATCTTCGACCCCACCAACGCCGCCGAAGTATTACGCACGATCCGGCACGAGGCGCGTCTAAAGGGCGCATATATCAATTATCCGTGGCACACGAAATTCGAGCACCAGCAGCCGCCGCATCTAACGGGCGATAAGCTGTATGCTGTGCCAGAAGAGTTCCATGCTGATGTGCTGGTTGAGCGGTTGCGGAAGAGTAGGTTGGGAGAGACGCCGTATCAGGTGACGAATGCGTTGATTGCGTTTCAGGCGGCGTATACGTTTTTGTATCATAGGGGGAAGCCGTTTCAGCCGGGGACGTTGGTGGATGCTATTGTTGATACGGGAGCGCCGGCTGGACGGTTGCAGAAGGTTGGTTTGAGTGCGCTGTTGGGGTGGCATCGCGAGATGATTCTTGATGGTGCGCATAATGTTCAGGCGGTTGAAGCGACGCTTCCAGCTTTGGAGGGCTTGGTTGGTGTGGGGACAGATGGGAACAGAAAGCCGATATCTTGGATTATTGCGCTATCGGAAGGCAAGGTGGTGGGCGAAATGTTGACACCGTTGATACGGGCAGGCGATACTGTTGCGGCAGTAGAGTTTGGGGAGGTGGATGGGATGCCATGGAAGAAAGCTACACCGTCAAAAGATATTGCGGAATTCATGGTCGGCCTGCAACAGGCTGGGATGCAGATTGAGGTTCAGGACTTTGGAAAAGATGTTGAGCAGGCTGTGCGTTGGTCTGCTGAGCAGTCAGAGGTCAACCCCGTATTTGCGATTGGAAGTTTATATCTGGTCTCTGACATCCTTAGACTTTTAGATACCCCACAAGCCAGACTAAGATATATACCCGCTGATCAGGGAGCGGGATGGAACAAAAACTTTTTATAGACGGGTTGGGTAATCATATTCATGCATTTACAATACTGTTCCCTACTTCTCTAGGACTTGATCTTCTTCTTGCTCTTCGACTTTGAACTTTTGCCTTTGGATGTGACCTTTTCAGCTTTCGAAACATTCGCTTCTGGGGCCTCAACTTTCGCAACTTCCTTCTCAGATACAGGGGCTTCTATTGCCCGTGGTTCTTCAGCCTTATCCACGTCCTCAACAGCACCTCTCGCTGCTTTCTCTGGAACATCTCCCACCAGCTTCAACTCAGGCATGTCAAACTCATACCCCATCTTTTCCATCAATGCCTTCTTCTTCTCTCGGCGCACCTGTTCTCTTGTAATTCGACTCTCCCACAATTTGCGCTCACGCGGCATTTTAAGACCGCGCGCCTGGATAGCATTCCACGGAATTTTCTTGAACCGCTTATTTGCGCCCTTCCACAAGTTTTCGTGTATCTGCTCTTGCGGGATTCGGCGAACCTGAAGAATGTTGCCAAAGAGTAAGTATTTGTTCATCGTTCTGGCGACAATGTCGGCAACTTCGCCAGATTCAAATTCTATGAAAGCATAGTGTTTTGGTGCACCAGTGCGGCGATTTCGTGCTAAGCGGAGCTGAGTGACGGTGCCGAACTGGGAGAAGTAAGCGCGCATTTGATGCTCGTAGAAACCGTGGGGAAGATGGCTAATATTGTTAGCTTGAGAAATTGACAGCGATGATAGGGTACAAACCCAATGTAAAGCGTGCCCGTATCTTCTTGATGTCCATCTTTCTTCTTTTCCAAGGCCTTCTTGTCTGCATCTGTAGCGGCTGGCACAGCTGGTAATTTGTCCAGTGCTATGCCGTCATCTTCCTCTTCAGATTCCGAGTCACTTGACTCGCCGTATGTTGCTAGTAGCTTTTCGACATCGGCAGCGTCGAGGTCTTCACTGTCGTCCTCTGAGGCCTGCTCAACCACTTTTATGGCTTTCTTTGATCGCTTCGGTTTGGATATCGAGGTTGGTACTGCGTCCTTATCAGGCGTTTCTTCAGTAGCATCGAGGAGATCTGCAGCTCGCTTTCGGGCTGGTTTGGCAGGCGAAGGCGCTGTAGCTAATGTGGAGGTCTTGGCTTCTGTTGCCTTTGGCTTTTTGGCCTTGAGTTCCGGCTCAGTAGCTTTTTTGGCTTTTACTGGCTTGTCAAGTTTGGCTTTTTTGGATTTTTTGGCGTCTACATCAGCACCTAGTTCAATTAGCTTCGTAGCAAACAGGGTGGGAGTAGAGTATATTCATACCCTTGCGCTTGGTAGCAGGATTTGTAACAGCCATATTGAAACAATCTGTCAGGAAGTGGAAAGTTTACAACGAGAGAATGAGGTTGGGATTTGATGTTGAAATTTCGAAAAATTTGGCCAAGATTTCTCACCCCACACCAGCATCCCTGCTCGTTAGCGTCAAAAGCCACGAGCCAGACAGCCAATCACGTTTCCTTGGATTTGAACCTCTAGATCTTCTCCATCAAAAAGAGTCGCCATTCCTCGCGTTGACCTGTTCAACTCGAGAAATACGCTATCATGGCTCAAGGTCTTGATCTAACGGACCCTGGCGTTTGGGATGACTCGGATCTGACCGAGTCCTGGAATGATGCGGTTAAAGAGTACAAGGTCAGTCGAGGCAAACCATTGACATGTCAGTCTTGCTAACGCGTGATAGAAATACCATAGCATACACGTCAAAGGGCAGACCCTGGCCGAGGCTCTCACCCAGGAGGAAATAGATATGTTGGCAAAGTATGCTGTTCCAATCATGTCTAAAACCTCAAGCTAACTATTACAGGAGCGGCATGAAAGTGACTGGACAGTCTAACCCAGATATCGCAACTAATGGAACATCCGAAAAAGTTGATATCGAAGATGGTGATGCTCCCATGGTTGAGAGCGAATCCGATTTCGTTCCAGCAGAAGAGACAACTGTTGCTGGAGTCGCCAAATTTGATGCGCCAACCACGCAAGCTACAACAATCGGTGGACCACCGCTACCAGACGCACTCCTATCAACAGGTATGTCTATCTTTTTGGGATCGAAAGTATTTGCTGATGTTATTACAGTACAGGATGAGAACATGAAGAATATCATGATGGCATGGTACTGGGCTGGCTACTATACAGGATTCTCTGATGGTCAGAAAGCCGCGCCGACCAAACCATAACTTGACATGATCGAGAGCATCGCACCCAGCGAGGGTTATGGGCCGAACAGCACTCACTGGCAATTTTCAAACTTGATAATTCGAGCGTTCATGTGAGTTCTTGCCTCTTTAGCTTGTAAAAGATAAGGTCTGACAAAGCCTAGCGACGTCCATTTTATATTAGCACCAGCAGCACCTATAATGATAATGCAGAAACAATCCCAGACAATAGTATTCAAGACAATCAATACTAAGAGCATTTCCATATCGGATGTTGCCTTACCTAAGTATGTTTCATCTCATTCTGGCCTTAGGGGAAGTTGGCCACCATCATGCGACACTTATGCGACAACCCTTTTGCTGCACCCCAAAAACACTCCACCACTCATCGACCACCCAACAGTCTCATAGCATACTGTACATCCAGTTGGAGTCCACCGCCCGCAATTCTTCTTCAACAAACAGTTTTGACTTTTCAGACACCAAGGCTAGGACTCTCCAACTAATATGGCATCTCACCCACCCCCTCTCTGTCGTGGACAAATCCATCCCCAACATCACTCAACCACCATAGACACTCCTTTTACCGCAATACCAAGACCACTTGGCCAAATTTCTGATAGTAGATGACCACGACCCTCCAACAACTCTGATCTATCCAGGTCCAACACACAACCATGAAGGCCCTCACATTCCTCGCGCTGCTAGCAGCCACCACCACCGCCCAAGAACCCTCAGCACGCATACAAACCGTACCATCCACCCTCAATCCGCCGTACACACACATACTAACAATCTCCAGATCATGGTCGGCGGGCCATCAGCCCGCTTCTCTCCAGATTCAATTTCCGCCTCACCAGGCGATATCATCCGCTTCACCTTCCTCGACACCACCGCCTCCATCGCCCAAACCTCCGCCTCCGCACCCTGCACACCTCAACCCGCCGGCTTCATTGCGCGTGCAGCCGTTGAGGGCGCTATTGATGCTAACTCGACCCTCGAGGACGCCGCGCCCGTCGTCGAACTCACCGTGTCCTCCTCCGACCCAGTGTTCATCGCTGAGACGCGCGCAAAGTGCGGATCAGGCAGCGTATTCACCATCAACGCCAGCAAAGATGCCAACGCGCTCTTCAAACGATCTGCCGACGCCGATCTAGAGAAACGTCAACTCGTAGCCGCCGCTGGTGCGCAGTTGCCAGCGCCAGTCGCAAGCACAGTGAGTGTCAAATTGGCAGGCAATGCGGCGCCAAGTGCTGCGCCAGCAGTCGGTGGAGCTGGTGTAGGTGGTGGTGTGGGCGCGGCACCGCAGGCGAGTGTTGTGCCTGGGCAGGGAAGTACGGGGTCTGGAGCACAGTGTGGGTGCAATTGTCTGTGTGGAGCGGGGAATGCGCCGCCGGCTGGTGTTGCGTCTGGCGCGTTTGGTGGTGTTGTTGGTAAGTTTCTCTGACTGGTGAAAAGAAGAGAGTTTGAGCTAACGAGGTTAATCTAGGGATGATGCCGATGCCACAAGCAGGTGGTCCTGCGCCGCCAGCTGGAATGCCTCCTGCACCTGGAATGCCGCCTGCACGAGGTATCGTTTCGTGATCTGGGAAAGATTCGCAGCAGGAATACATGTAGGCGTTTGGTGCAAACTTTTCTGTAAATATGCTTCAAGAAACACTTATGATATCTCGCAACAAGCCACAATCAGTCTCCGTGAAGTCTTCATCATCTCACGTACACCCATATATATCATAGGACAAAACAGTCCGCTTCGAACCATGCTGCATTGTCAACACTACCTCAGACATAAAGCCTCAACCCACTGTTTCTGTTTTGTCAATCATCCAACTCCTACTCCTCGCGCTTCATGAACCCATCGCATATCCCTACCAATCTATTTCTTGCCCGCATTTCTCACGCCCAACGCATAACGAATCTATTTCTTCCCAGCATCCTCCCCCTTCTTCGCCTCCGCTAAACCCACCATCAGCTCAAAACCCAACACATAGCACTCATCAAACTCACCAGCAGCTTGTTTCGCACGCATAATCGCCGCCTGATCTTCCTTCGTTTTCTGGAACGCCGTACCCGATTGCTATTACAACACATCTCATCAGCACTTCCCCCCATGTCTGCCCATAACTTGTACATACACTATTTCCCTTCTTTGCCTTTGCGGCCGCCGCCTGGGTCTTTTCACGGGCTTTTTCGCGCTGATTGCCGCGGGCCATTTTGGGTGATTGTAAGCAGATAAGACTGATGGTGTGGAGAGGGATGGCTATGCGCTGCCGATAGGTGGGTGATTGAGGATCGGGAGTAGAGGAAAGTTTGTGGCAAGGAGAATAACTGTGGTCTGGGCCGGAGGTGAATTAAATGGCAGAGAGAAAATGGTGGGGCTAGCCACGAGAGTGGGGGCGCTTTGTTTTGCTGGCCTCCCACAGTCGGTCAAGCATGGCATGGGGGCTGACCAACAACTCGGCAACTACATTCCAAGGTATCCAACTCACTTGCAAGAAAAATAGGAGAGAAGGAAATCACTAAACGAAGCAGGAACATGATTGAACAAGGCAAAAACACTGGCATGTATGAATAGCTTTCAAAAGAAATCTATAGCTAACCTACGCCGCCCTTTCCTTCTACTACTTGTGGGCAAAGTCTTTACGACCCCCCTTACATGACTTTTGGGCATACATGAGTTTCTATTCGATTATGATCCTTTCAATTGGAGCCGGGGAGGGTGCTTGTGTTGGGTGTTGACGTGAAAATGATGGCTGCAAGGATAGGTATCGGGGTTGGTGTGTTGATGGTGATGGTGCCGGGGCTGGGATATAGTGAATGCTTCTAGCAAAGCAATATGATCCGACTTATGGCATTGGGTGTTGTCGTCCGCTGGGTTGTGAACGCCATGTGTCGGATTCGTGTCGTGTTGGGGGAGACCACTCAATAGGTTGGTGCTGGAGGTGCGTTCAGGCTTATGTAGGCCTGCATCTGGTAGACCTGGTATTGGCAGTCTTTGGGTGATTGATAGTAGACATGCTGATGTCCTATCTAAATCACAAGAAGACGGCTAGCGGTAGACTCTTCGTGCTGGGGTAGGGATATCCACGCGGGGATAGTTAGTGCTCTGGAGATGACCTGATTGATTCTCAAGTGATCATGGATCTGGAGCCTATTTTAGTGTTCGTGGCTGTAAATCTAATGAGTTGGCATTTGTCCCATTGTACCTCCTGTTTTTGTTAAGGATGTGTCAGCTTTGCTAGGATCAAATCAGGATATCGCATTTGAATCGCGCGGTCAGGGCGGGAAAGAATTCCGCCATTCCCTCGAAACACTAAGAGCAACATGTTAACACAAACGAAGCGGGCAAGTGGATGAAGGTCTCGTGAAGACGATCCATGCACTGATTGCCCACCGAGGAATCACCAGACTGGCAAAGCAGACTGATTGGACATGTTTTGGTGGTGATGATCATAACCGTTACTTAAGTGAAAAGAGGTCTCACCAGATTGTCGTTTGATTTGATCCCGAGCCCAGCGAGCGACCTCAATCGTTTGATCACGGAAATCACGATTAGCACGGATTTCACGGGCCATAGCAGTGAGCCATTCAGCACGGAAGAGCTCAGCATAATCTCCGTTGGGAAATGCTCGAGAAACATCACTGTGGTTCATTAGCACCTCCAGAAAAACAAAATACCGAGGAAGAAACTTACCCGACAACACCCATGCAAGAACGCAGCAAAGCCTCGGAACGAGTGTGCTCCTGGAAAATCGCATGGATCAGCTGGAAGATAGCTTCCAAGTGAGGGACTAGCAGTGCAGTTTTGTCACCAGCCATCATAGCAATAATGATTCCATCCCAAGCATCCATTATGCCTTCTCGGAGAGACGTGACATAATCATGAAGTTCAAATGGGTCGTTTGGACCTGCGACGACTTGTCCTGCTTGGCGGAGAATTGTAGAAACTACATTAAGATAAGTCTCGAATGCCGGTCCAATTGCCTGGGCAATGTCTCCGAATGACTGGAGGATGGCCGGTTTGAAGTTGTGGCTGAGAACATTGCTTTGCAGAGTGGTGAGTAGACGATTCATCAATTCATCACACCATGGCTGAACCTTGTCCCCAAGACTTCGAACGATGTCGCTAACAAGTCCGATTGACATTGAGCACAAGCTAATTTCCTCTGTGTTCTCAAGACCCTTGTAAAGATATGGCGCAAATGTCTCCATGTAGGGTAAGAAATCAGCCTCGAGAGAGTTGGCGAGGGCACCAACAGCCGCAAACACAGTATCAGGTACTGCAGATTTTGGTGGAACATTGTTGAGCAATTGTAACAAGACGGTCATGATGCGATCGGATTGAGGCTTGATTTCGACCTCAAGGCGTTGAATGATGGCAACAACAACGCTAGTCAAGCTAACCTGCATCTCCTCGAGTGTCATCTTATCCTCGATGCTAACGACTTGTGCTTGAAGAGGAATGGTTTTCTCTAGGCGCTCAAGGATGACATTTGAGAGTTCTGCAACAACACGCAGGCTATCAATGGCGGAATTGGTGACGAAAGAGTTGAGGACTTCGTATGCAGCAGTTCGGAGTTGATTGTCAGCATCTTGACGATCAGTAACAGCCAACAGATGTGTAACGCTTGCTTGGAAATGAGCGGTGAGAGGATTGGATTGACAGCCTGGTTCTCCGGCAAATTGATCAGCAAGGTTCATCAATGCCCAACAGCAAGAAGCGGCAATCTTGGGTTGCGCTGCAAGTCCAGTGAACAGCGAAGCAATTAGTGGTTGCAAATGTTGAGCAGGCTCGATGGAGTGATGGTTAAACTCGCAGATTCGTCCAAGAGCATATGCGACAGAATCCATGACATGAACGACAGGATCATTCATCATTCCAATGAGGACTGGAAGGGCCGTTTGAATGATAGGCGTGAGCACGTTAGGCTCAGGACCATCAACAATACCGCCAAAGGCTGACACGGCAGCGTCACGAAAATGCCAATCCTCGGAACGAAGATGTTTCTCAACAAAGCTCAAGACTGGAGTCATGATTGGAGTTCCGACACATGAAGCCCAGAGTTGCAAGCACTGATATGCAGCACGAGAAATGTTGTACTCGTCGTCTGCAGCATCTTCATCTTGTCGAGTCAAAAGCTCAAGGATAACAGGAATGACTTCAGGTGTAGCGATTTTGGCGAAACTGAAATATTCTCGTAGTTCTGCGGAACCTTCGGCGGATGCCTGTCATGGAGTTAGTTTTGGTGCGTATGAGACATTGAAGTGTCTTACCTGAGTATTTTCATCTTCAATCTCCATTTCTTGATCGCAGATTGTACACCAAAACTCAACAGCCAATTTGCCAACATCTTCATCTTCGCTCTTCATGCCCTGAATAGTCAGACCAAACAAGGCCTTTTCCACGTAGAATTTCATCTTTTCGTAGTATAGACCCATGATTCGGTTGAGACACCCCCACGCTCCTTGCTGAATTCGACTGTCGCCCGCTTGAGTTGCTTCACAGATGACTTGCATGATGTAATTTCGCTCGCCTTCATTCTCAAAGTTGGAGCGAACAAACTCTAGCGAATCACTGAGAGCCGTAATGGCCGCATTACGAACATTTTCGTTGGGTTCTTCTTTACGAGCACCCTGAACAACAGCAGTGAGGATGGCGTTGGAATGCTTGGATAGAGTCTCGCGGAATTCCGCGTCGTTGGTCTCGCAAATAAAGCCTATTGTGTTGAGCGCAGCCTGTTTGAGTTTGCTGTCACCTTTGGCGACACCGTCGACAAGATATGTCATCAGTTCCGGCCATTGATCGCGAGGCAACTCAATAGCAGCAATTGAAGCGATAAACTGAGCAGCACCTTGACCAGCGCGAGAATCGGTTGACGCGAGTGTCTTGATAGACAGGTCCTTGATTTGCGCACGAGCTTCGGGGGTGACGGAGGTAAGCCATTGTGACTGAACTTCTCGTAATCTACCAAAGTCTTTGTATGTGAAGGAGTTTTTCAGAGCAAGCGCAGCGGCATAGCGGACACTACTAGCAGCTTGTTCGTTCGCGAGCTCAGCAGCGAGAGTGGTTAGGTAACCGGCCTAGTCAACGGGTTAGCGAGGCCAACGAAAAAATATGAATGCGCGCAACGTACAAAATCGGTTTGTTGGGCTTGTTTAAGTTGTTCTTCGGCATCACCGCGAGTTCGGGCATCTAATATACGCGTCAGCGCGCGACCAGGCAAAGCAGGGCAGCAATTGTAAAGAAGGGGGAAGCGAACCTGGCGAGAGGGTCGCCTCAAGAACGCTGTTGACATTCATGATGGCGGACCTTGATAGAAGGCTGATACAGAAAGACAGGAAACGGGATGTTTGTTGTCAAAGGAAAATAGCCGATTCTTAGGTAGGGAACGTTTTGGGTCTGGGGCAATGACGCTGTTAGATTGATGTTGGGGAACACAGAGCTGAGCAGGGTTTGGGAGGGAGGGAGGAGGGAGAGTGCCAGCAGGTACTCCGTACACAACAGTCTGAGCTGTGAGAGATGTCGATGGGCGGTGCAAGTGGGCAGGCGGAATTGGAAGGATGGAATTTACCTGACGATGGCAAAAAGGGTAGAAGTGGTGGTATTCGCGGTAGTGGTAATGTGGTGTTGGTAAAGTAGTTTGTAGTTGGTTGTCAAGGAGAGAGAGGATTAATGGAGGAAGAAGTGGGAGTGGGTTGATGATGTTTTTGGTTTGGCTTTGAATTTTAGAGGCAGTGACCACTGACCGTGCAAGCCTTAAGGTGCAGACTTGTAAGTTGCAGCTCCACAACAGGCAAGAACGTTGAACCCACACACACTGTTGACTTCTTGACCTTTTGTTACCGGTCAGGCAGGCGCAGCCAGTAAGTTCAGCAAGGCGCCTGCCAAAATCCTCCAGCAGTCCACTTGAGTTTAGGCAAGAGCAGTGCGGCCCTGTAGAATTCAGGAACAATTGGTGGCAAATCAACAAGCTTGTCCTTCAAGGAGTACTCTACCTCCAGATATACCTCTCACCAAGCACTTCATTCTCAAATAAATAACTAGATTAATCAATCCATATGTGTCATTGGATCCTATCGATTTGCATATCGCTGACCTATTCTACAAATTCAGCATATTTGATACCAGGTGATGTAAAGTCTAAAAGGTACCATTAGGCGCGTTAATAAGCAGCCTAAATAGTCAACTGCATGCCTGCGTGCCTTCCCCGTGGCTTCTAGCAGCGGGTTGTTCCTGCCCCGTACCACCCTGGTCAATAAGCCTGGTCATTCCCGACATCAAGAATTATTCATACAAACTACCACCACCAAGTATTCCTCCTCGCCGTAACAAGCCCACATCTACGCCTCTTGCCTCCTCACAATTCCAACCTATTCCATTCTCTACATCTTAGCAAGAGCGTCACCCCCTTCGTATCTGTCCCGCTGCGCTGCTATACCTCCGAATTATATATCGCCATGGGCGGATCATTATCAAGACTGGTCTCCCTCTTCTGGGGCAAGAAGGAGATAAGAATCCTCATCCTAGGACTGGTGTGTAGCTATACAACTGGAACGAGACAATTCAAAGACTGATTCATGATGAATAGGACAATGCCGGGAAAACAACTTTACTATATCGCCTAAAGGTATACTACTCGCCCACGCCCTACTTGCAAGACACCCTCTAACCGACTCAGATTGGCGAAGTCGTAACTACCATGCCCACCATCGGCTTCAACGTCGAATCCGTAACATACAAGAACCTTAATCTCAACGTATGGGATCTAGGCGGTCAAACATCCATTCGGCCTTATTGGCGGTGCTATTATGCCAATACTGCGGCAGTCATCTTCGTTGTCGATTCGACAGATATTGAGCGTTTACAGACCGCGTCTGACGAGCTGGCTGCTATGTTAGGCGAAGAGGAATTACGGGATGCTGCGCTCCTAGTATTTGCGAACAAGCAGGATCAGCCAGGAGCTAAAGGAGCAGGAGAGATTAGCGAGGCGTTGAAGTTGGGCGAATTGCGAGATCGGAATTGGACGATAGTGGCGTGCAGTGCGATAGATGGGAGAGGCGTTAATGAGGGAATGGACTGGCTAGTGGTGAGTATATGAAAAACCTTGGGAAACACGTTCACTAATGCTTTTGATAGCAAACTGTGGCAGACGAAAATTAAGCGCGAGATTTATAAGCAATTGACTACGCATTTTCAGGGCGTTTTGGGTTTCACGACAACGGTTACTACTGTGATATTTGGGCATTTATGTCGATGGTTTTGCTAACAAAGCCACCAGTCTTTGGATCAAAAGCTTCATAGAGCAAGGTATGAGAACATCTTAACAGTAGATGAAAAATTGCTAATACAACAGTGAAGACATTGATGCTATGTACAAAATCCAAATGCGGTTTTGACGCAATATATGCGTCTATCATACTAAATTCTTTCATCACTTCGTTCAAGTCATTATTTGCTTCCTGCTTCTTGAAATCTCCGAGCAATCTCAAGAGTTTCGGCATCCAGCCGAGTTCCACCAAGGAACGTTATCGAAAATGGAAGCTCTCCCTGGTCGCTCTCATTCCCAGAGAGTTCCGATACTTTATATGTCCCAGCTGGAGTTGCCACGGCGCAGAGATCCAAAATATTGCCAAAATGAGTAAATTCCTGTTTTTGGTAAGCTTCGATTCAAGAACGATGAGACAATTACTTACGCCCAAAATACTGTTCTTCTTAATCGGATCAGCGAGCACCTGTTCCGTTTTCCAGTGCGTTGGAGTGGTTGGAACAATCACTACATCCACGCCTTCACCACTATATCCAAACACATTCTCAGCCTCGCGCGTATACAGCGCCTTAGCTTGTATATCCCGATACGCCTGCACCGCCGTACTATTCCTCGCCACAACAGCCTCAAACAACTGCAATATAACCGGATGCAAATTCTGCCTATTCTTCTCCAAAAAGTCATCCGGTAACGACGCTAGCCGCTCCGACACAAATGTACCATCGTACAATAACCGGCCAGCTTTGTCGAATGGCGACCAGTCAATTGGCTTCAACTCACCCCCAATCGCCTGCAATGCCGCCACCGCTTCGTAGAACTTACTGCGATAGATCGGCGAGCACACACTCAGTGCTTCAGGCGGCGGTATACCAAACTTGAATTTGCTCGCTGCAGCTCCAATACTGTTGACGTGGCGCTCAAAGCCCATGGGCCATTTCGCATAGCGGTCACGCGCATCGTATGATTCACATAGGGACCATACTTTGCGTGCGTCGCTTACAGTCTTGGCGATGATGGCGATGCAGTCGAGACTCAGGCAGGCGGGTGTTAGACCAACGGTGCTGAGTAGGCCGCGGGTGGGCTTGTAGCCGACGACACCGTTGAAGCCACTCGGTACGCGGCCCGACCCGGCGGTGTCGGTCGCTATGCTGAAAGTACATAGATTTGCGCCGACGGTTACCGCGTTGCCGGAACTGGAGCCGCCGGAGATGTAGTCAGGGTTGAAGACGGAGTGGGGCATACCATAGGGTGAGCGGCAGCCAGTCAGACCGGTGGCGAGTTGGTCGAGATTTGTCTTGCCGATTAGCAGTGCGCCGTGGGAAATGCAGCTGTCGTAGACTGGCGAGGAGGTTGTCGCGATGAAGGAGAGTGGTGGGCAGGCGGTGGTGGTTGGGAGGCCGGCGATGTCGAGACTGTCTTTGATGCTGAAGGGTACGCCGAAGAGAGCGGGTAGTTTCGCTTTGTTGGGGTATGCGGCTGCGAGGGCTTCGGCGGCGGCGAGAGCTTGGTCTTTGGGGACTAGGTGGATCCAGACGCCGGTGTTGGATTTCTCGTACGCGTCGATTGTTTTATACAGCGAGGAGATTACGGCGACGGGGGAGAGGCCGTTTTTGTAGGCTTCTTGCAGGGCTGGGATTCGAAGGTCGCCGTCCCAGACTGTTGGGGTCAGGGGTGGAGATAGACTGTCGGTTGCTGCTTTTAGGGGATTGGTATATGGTTCGAAGGCATCAATAAGCGGCTGCAGATTGGCGACGAATCCGAAGAGACCTTGGGACCAGTGGATCATGTCCAGGGATGAACTCTTGAATTCGGCATTGTACCCAGCAGTTGCTTCTTCAATACCACCTGGAAAAAGTCAGCTTGAAGATTCTTAATCTGGATGGACAAAACTTACAGCATTCAAACCCACGATCATTGGCTTCTCGGATCGATGTAGCAAAGCAGCACTCAGTAGTCACACCAGAAACCAACAAATGAGTGATGCCATGGGATTTCAGCTTGTGCATGATTGCAGTATTCCAGAACGAGCCTTTGCCTGGCTTGTCAATGACGACCTCTCCAGGATAGGGAGCCAACTCGTCAATAATATCGTGGCCGTACTCTCCTCGCGTCAAGAGGCGTCCCATGGTTGCTTTGTCGCCAATGACAAAACTGTGCTGTGTATTACCAGGCAAAGCTGGCTGGCGTTCGACTTTGGAACTTGGCATATCGGAAAGATCAGGAGTATGGCCTTCTCGAGTGTGGAAAATGGTCAAACCAACTGCTCGACAAGCTTCAAGAAGTTTCTTTGTTGGAGCTATTGATTCCTGGACCATTTTGAGATCTCCGCCTTGGATCTCTCCAAAACCGGTTGGAAGCAGAAAGTCTCTCTGCATATCAATTATGAGAAGAGCAGTCTTCTTTGGCGGAAAAGAATATGCATATGGCTTTGCATCAATGGTCAATAGCTCTGGGAGCTGTTCAAGCAAAAGGCTTGACATGTTGGCTGTTGTTTCGTTCAACACTCTAACAATAGGAGAATTATCTTGACCCAAGAAGAGTTTGAAGGTTTCGAGCTGTTCTAAAAGTTAATTGAAAGAGAAGATTTAGAACACAGCAGTCTGGAACCAAAACAAAGTCATTCGACGTGCAGCATCAAAGAAATTTCTATCAACCAAAAGTATATCCTATCACCCAATCTGGCATGCGAGGCCGCAGCTCTGGCGGCTTATTCAAATTCAAGAGGCCTTCGGCCACCGGCGGCGCCTACACGACGGCGCGCGCGCAAGATATGGATCAGGGTCAAACTAGGATGCTTATCTCTCCGTTTTGCGGGGGTGGTCAAAGTGTGCAGCATAGCGATTCTGGGCTTGCAACTATTCCGCTTTGGGCCTCAAGCAAGCCTATTGTAAAGCCAGCATTCGGCCAACCACCAACGACCGCTCGTGGCTGGACGTTTCTGGACACTTTTTTATGCTCGTTTAATGCTCAGCTCAGAGTTCTGGCTTTTTGACACTGCAGTGTCGGCACGCGACTGTGCAGCCATGCCACCAACCACTGTTGTCCAACCCAGAGAATTGGCATCGATAGCGTGGGGAACTTTCTTTTATTTTCCAGGTCGTTGGTTGGCCAAATGCACGATAAAGTTCTAGTCCCATAGGGCCGGAGGCGTTCGTGGTCTGGAAAAGGCTGATCTCTATCTTGAAAACACTCGAGATATCCAGCCTTCTGGGACCGGCGGCGCATTGAAGTGGCCGTTGAAGTGTATATAGCAGACGAAGCGTGTCCCGAATACCAGGTCCGTTTCATAGGTTGTCAGTTCAAGATATTTCGACAAGGCTTTGATATTCAGGTCCTAGCTTTTCTTGATACTACCTTGAACAAATCGGCTTCTCTTTCAGGCTCAATCCTTGTTGTTCATCATGTCTATACTCTCTCCCAAGAGACAATGGGGAAAGTTGAAGGCCTACGTTGAGCCTCAACTTCATCTCGCTGTACCATTTTCAGCTGGTGCATGGGGTGATGATGCAAGATGGTCCAACAAAGGTAAGTTGATTCGACTCGTACTTCCAACATCAATACTTACATTTCTTAGATTTGGATCCTATTACACCTGAAAAGCAAACATGGGGGCCAATCGATTATTGGGCATATTGGTGCTCTGATATGCTTGCACCTCCTCTTGCCTCTACAGTCTCCAGTGTCATGAGTCTCGGCTTCACGGCCAGAGAGACCATTCCCATCGTCTTCTTTGGCTTTGCCATTTGCAGTTTGGTCATCACAGCTACTGGCAAAATGGGAGCGACCTACAAGGTTCCCTTCCCTGTCATTGTTCGATCCATCTTTGGCATGTACGGATCTTTCCCAGCTATCTGCATTCGAGGTATATAACATCTTGTCAAATGTCCGAGATCAGCCTGCTCACTTAACATTTAGCTTTCGTTGCCATGATGTGGACCGCTATCCTTTGCGTCCAAGCAGGAAACTACCTTCAAAGAATGATCGAGGCTATCTGGCCAAGCTTCATTCACTTTCCCAATCATCTTCCCGCCAATGCCGGTATCGACTCTGCTGGTCTACTATGCTTCTTCCTATACTGGTTCCTCCAAACATTCCTTATGATGATGCCCATCGAGAAACTCAAGATTCTGTTCTTGGTAAAGGGTGTTATCGTTCCACCAACATTCGTCGCTCTCTTCCTTTGGGCTGTTATCGTCACAAAGGGTGGCGGACCACTCGTTCAAGGCCACATGAAGATCACAAGCACCTACATGAACACTGCCTATAGCGCGCTGACTGGACTCAACGTCATCATTGGTCTCTTCTCGTCCATGGCCGTCAACATGCCTGATTTCGGTCGCTTTTCCAGAGACGGATTGAAGGGTCCTCATCAGTTCCTTGCTCTTCCTGTCATTGGAACACTTGGTGCTTTGACTCCAATCTTCGTCACCTCCGCCCATGAACAAATCTGGGGAACATTCGATTGGTACATGCCCGACATTATCGCCGACTTTGACAGCCGAGCTGCCAAGTTCTTCGTTTCTGCTTCTTTCATGCTTGCCACCATCGGTAACCAGATTGCTGCTGGATCGTATCCATTCTCCAACGATATCAGTGGATTCGCACCCAAGTAAGTTTCCTCATATCGTGTTGAAGTGAACATTGGCTAACCTTTCGCCTTCTAGGTATATCAACATCTTCCGCGGTACCCTATTCATGTGTCTTTTCTGCGTCGTATCCACCCCATGGAACATCATCAAGAACGCAGCCGGCCTACTCGCCTTCCTTTCCGGCTACAGCTGCCTCATGGGTCCACTCGCCGGAGTCATGGTCACCGACTACTACATCATCAAGCAGCGCAAGCTCAATGTCTACGAACTCTACAAGTCCCCTGGAATCTACTCCTACGAGCACGGCTTCAACTGGCGCGCATGGGCAGCATTTTTCTGCGGTGTTGGACCTCTGATGCCCGGATTTGCCAAGTCTATCGCGCCTACGCTGAACGTTGGTGGAGCATGGAAGATCTACTCTTTTGCCTGGATCTTTGGTTTCTGCATCTCGACGCTTGTCTACTACGTTATTTGCACGTATATCTCTGTTCCTCACGAGAGCATTATTGCGGAGGCGGTATATCCTCCTGGAAAGGGCGAGCTTGCTTCGCCGGCTAGTATTCATGGAGAGGTTATTGATGACCTCAAGGAGCCAATTGCCATGACTAAAGAGCAAGAAGTCTGATTTGGTTGAGACTTTTGCAAGGAATGTTTTATGCGGACATATATCCCCACTGAGCTGTTTGAACTCTTTTTTGTTTGATTTGTTGCTTTATTAGTTTAGGATACCAACAACATTTGCAATAACTACACATTTTAATCCTCATACAATCGAAATGGTCCTCGTTGTGTCAATAGTGTTTGTTAACTACTGTTGTCGACGATACCAAGTAGTATTCTATCTATCGCGGCTGTGAGCTGTATACATGCGATAGGTAAGCAAATCAAGACGTGATATACGATTTATTATTTTATAATCGTAGAAGAAGCCGCAACAATTCATATGGGAGACAGGACGACCGTAGTGTTATGTATGGAAGCTTTGCTATTTCTTGTATGCAATACGAAAAAGTTTCATGTGGAAAGACACATTTCTTTCACAGCAGAGCTCTTTGAGAAATCTCGGTTCGTAGTTTTCAATCGCACTGGTTTTCCATCCGTTACAGGTCTTCAGTACTTTTTATGTTCTGTTTGGTCCAACATCAGCCTTATGACTACAATGGACCCCCCTGAGCGCGATCTACCCAATATCATTTTGAAATTGATATGATATACTTTCTCAGTGCTTCTTACTTCCCAGCCTAGTCTGTGATATTTTACCACTTGGTTTTGTTTGGTCAAATTCAAAAACGCCATGTATGCTACTGGCCCATTTCTACTGTGTCCTTATGATATCATCAACATTCTACGTTATCCCTTTTCATCAATTTCCTCCAAGCGTGCTGCCAATACTTCCAAAAATCTTCATGCAGGTGGTCTCGGAACACTTCCGAGTAGACTTTAGGGACCTCAGGGCCTACGCCGGCCGAGGGCGACTTGCTCTCTCAGCCAATCAGGTGTCTCACAGCTCAGATATCACCAACCGTGTTTTGCTTTTTCCATCGGTTCTGCTTCAGCTTTCACGCATCTTCTTACGACAAAAATGATGTAGGTGGAATATATGCTTAAGAGGCCTAGTACCTTTTGACTTGATCAATACTCAAACTTGTATATATATCGTTCACATCGTCTTCTTCTTACCCGTCAATAACTCCTGGCTATCATCTCGCCAATCTCCAAAGAACACTGTCCATGCAGGCAGGCTTTACGCAGGAGAAGCATGCACAGTCCAGCCAGCCCGGTAGTGGGAGCCAACGAGCCGGAAAGGGGATCAACCCAAATATCTCACCGATTAGTGTAGGCGTTTATTTACCTAGTCGAAGCGCGCATATCGCTCATCATGGATCCACCATCAAACGCAGTATCATCCCCCGATTCCCTAGGATACAGTGCCTTTCCTGGAACTCTCAAAACTGCAACAAAACCCCGCCGTCCATGCGATGCTTGCCGAAAACGAAAATCTCGCTGTGAGATTCCAGAGGGGGAGACTATCTGCGTTTTGTGCCGCTTCCACAACCAGATTTGCCTTTTCAAAGAGAATCCCCAACCACGGAAACGTCGAAAAGTGAGCGAGCCATCGCCTGGCGAATCCAGCTCAGCAAATGTTGCTAGAAACGGCAGTCTATCAAACGCAACTCCGCTCGATCCGAGTGCAGATGGTACGGCTCCTATGGCTTTTGGCGAAAGACGAACTCCAACCGCCTACATAAGACAAGAAACTCCCATCGACAACTACGCCAACTTGAAAGGACCGAGCCTATTGAAGAAAACACTTGGTCTACAAAGTCATCGACATAGCAAAATACTTGGTTCTACATCAGAGTTCGAGCCATCATTGTTGTCACTACCTGCTTTCGGGACCAAGGAAGAAATCTCAATAGGACCAGTATCCTTGCGCAAAGTCACTGCCATCGATTGCTTTCAATTGATGTCCGATACTTCCACTGTATCATATGCCGATGAGATCCGTGATCTGGACACCATTGAATCAATTGTCGCTCCTCATGGTCGTGAGCTTATACGTCTATATTTTCGCATCGTCCATCCAACATATCCAATTCTTCACAAAAAAGTCTACTTGGAAAAATATGAACGAACTCACCGGGAGTTTTCTCCTCCATTGTTGGCAGCTGTATACCTTCTAGCAGTTAACTGGTGGTCATATTCTTCAGATCTGGCATTGCTCCCAAAACCGGATATTGAGACGCTGGAATCCATTGCGTTACGAACCATGTCATATGTTGTCTCCAGACCAAAGCTTTCCACCATCCAAGCTGGCCTACTACTGCTCCAGAGGCCTGAAGGAGAATCATGGGCTTTGACCGGAAAACTTGTCGCTCTTGGTCAGGATCTAGGACTTCATCTAGACTGCACCAAGTGGCGCATACCCGCCTGGGAGAAGGGTCTGCGAAAAAGACTTGCCTGGGGCCTATTCATGCAAGACAAATGGGGCGCCTTGGTACATGGACGCCCTTCACATATTACGTACGATGACTGGCTTGTCAAACACGTCAATGAGACCGATTTTCCTGAACGAGCGGCTGACGAAGATGAGGAAGAAGGGAGCACTGAAGTTGAAAAGGGGCGAGTTCTGTTCAGTGAGATGATCAAACTTACAGAGATCCTGACAACAGTTCTGTCCCAATTTTATACCCTCCGAGCAGACGAAGAGTTTCGAGCTCGGGAGCATGAAGGGGGAAGATGGATATTGGAAAAGGCAAAGCCAATTCAACTTGCCTTGAGAGAATGGTTCGCTCAGCTGCCAGAGTCTCTTAGAATGGAACAGGTGAAAATGAGAAAGCTAAACTCTACAGGTAAGTACATTGGAATTGTGTGCAATTATATGAGCTTACTCGGTTGCAGGCTATCTGTATTTGGCATACTACACCACTGAAATTACTCTCCACAGAAGGATTGTCAGAGCCCTCCAGCACGAGAAGGATCTCAGCCTAGTACAGATATGTCGGAACGCCGCCCAGGCTCGATTATCTTCAGTCACCGAATTTGTTAAAAGTCTGAGGCCTGAGCATCTGCAATCATTCTGGTACTGGGCATCGAAATACTGTTTTGCCATTGTCGGAACATTCATCAGCTTACTCTGGGCAACATCTTTAAGGCAAGAAGAAGCAGATGCCTACAAGGAAAAATTGGAGGAGTACCGATGGACTCTTAGGCTATCGAGCAAAAGCGCCGAGATTCTAGATCGAGCAGCTAGCATGCTCGCCACGTCCACTGGAGTCCTAGTGAAGGCTATTCCAGCCAAAAGTGCAGCCGACGACGACAATGAATACGAAGGATCAACGCCCGGAGATGCGGAAAGTGAAGACACTGGTGGACGGGACTGGGCTGCTGAAGCCGGTCTTTCTGATGTATCGATGCAAGCAAGTCCAACAAATTATACAGAGGGCCACTTTGACATGATGTGGCAAGGTTTTAACATTCCACCTGGAGGGTCTACATTTCAAGGAAATGAACAGTTTACCCCTGGAACTGGCGAGGATGACAAGTATACCTCGTTTATGAGAGGTGATCCTAGTGATCTGGAGAGATATCATTGAATTCCGTAATACTACGGCGATGGCAGTCCATCGAATTGGATGTCTCAAAATTTGCTTAATACTGACTCAAATAGAACCTAACTCTAATGTATTCATTTACTCTGTGATACCTGCTGGGTAACATTGTGCCACTGAATCTCTCAGGCCGCCTTTGGATCATTATACCAACCTAGGCTATCTCTATCAAACCACCGCGGCTTCCAGACTGGCTCTTCATCTTTGTCACAATTGAGCAGCGGAAACATGTTTTCGTAGTTTTCTGGCTATTATGCCTTGGACTGGTTTTTCTGGCCCTCTTGAGGACAGTTCAACCTCAGACGGTGATACATAATGAAGCAGATATCAAAATTCTCTTACTAATGACAATATCAGCAAAAGGTTCGCGCTGGCATGTTCGCGCTTCCTCAAAGCTTATATTGCTTATGATCACGAAACACCCTTGATGTCGATGGGGTACCGAGTGCAATGTCGCACTTCGTTCGGTGGAATTGCTCTATTGCCAAAGAGTCGCACAGACTGGCCATGTGAACCCAAGGGGGCAGGAACTACCAACGGATTTGCTATTTGCAGCAAGAGCGTCTGGTCGTTAGGCAAACAACCACCCTCCGTCGAGACTTCTATTCTCTGTACTCCTCCAACTTCTTCTTCCACTCCCAAACACCAACAACACTCATCGACGCGCTATCATTGTTGGTCCCACGCACTGCAAGTGCCTCGATTCATCAACAATCCAGAACACCGAGCAATAACTTATGAGATGCTGGCTATATTCATCGTCCTGACTCTCTCTAGCCTGGTCTCCGCAATCTGTCCAGGCTCCAGCTATGGCATTACCTATCCGATTCAGTTGATCCCAGATTCGCAAGAAAATAATCCAGCCTTATTCACTTGGGTAAGTTGCTGAGTCTAGGAAATCTAGATACCTTCCGATCCTAGGTTAACCTACTGACAATTTTGGAATTCGCAGACTGTCTACGAGTCTGGCTGCCAGCAAGCCGAAAACTTCACGCAATACTTCAATCGTCCCAAAACCAGTCCCTGCAACTCTGGCCGCTTGAGATGCTCTCCAGATCCGCCAAACCAATACAATGTCTCCTTTACCTGGTATAAAGCCGCACGTGGTTCACAGTACGCTTGCGGTCCCAATTCAGATGCTGAATCATGCAATGGCCACACAATCGCTGTCTGCGTAAGTCCCGGCTATATCTCTTCTTGCTATCTAATCTAAAAACTGTCGCAGTGTCACAATGACAAGTAGCCGCGCCGCCACCAGTATTGAGGGTGGACTCATCGGTGGCAATGATTTTCGGTACATCGCTCCTCGTGATACTCGCTAAATTATGGGAACATATGGAGAATGTGAAGTTGAGGAGGCTTTGAAATGCTCTAAGAAAAACATCAAAGGGCAGTTGGACTTGACATTAACGATGTCAACCATAATATTGACTTTGGGCTCGACAAATAACCATGGTTCAATTTTCTACGTCTTCCATGGGACAGGAGACAGGCGGTGATACGACGAATCATAATTTCAAATCGAGGTATTTGATGAGCAACAAAACGATCGGCGAGTTTCTAAACGATTAATTGCCTTACGGGAAATGTAAAATTTCTTCGAATTCCTCCTGTGTTCATTGAAGCTGGGTACAAATCCAATTGGCAAATTTCATTGCCGCATACAAATAAAAATTGGGTCACTAGTGCTTAGTGGTACGCTGTTGGCTGTTCCATTTTCGAGAACCTTCATCTATACCTACACTAATGAAAAGGTGAGAAATGTTCCGCGAGGCTATAATAAGCTGGTTGAAGGATGAAGTCCTGGCGTGAATCCTGCTTTCATCCATGGAGATACTCTACCCTTGGCATCCGCCTAAGCAATATATTACCTCTACGACTCTAAGTTTCTTTGTATACCATAGACAAAATGATGACAATCTTTTTGGCTCTTATTTTTGTCTTTTCTTTCTTCGCTGAAATTGCGTACAGCTGCGAAGAATGCGCTCCAACAAATAAACCGGTAACTCAAACTCGACTCGTTCGTCGTATGCAGCCGGGAGCGCTCAATGCAACATCCGGTCCAAAGTCTCCTTTAGAATGGGGTCAAATCAATTTCTTGCAGACGACAGATACTCATGGCTGGCTCGAGGGACATCTCAAAGAACCCAACCATGGTGCCGATTGGGGCGACATTGTTAGTTTCACAAAGTCAATGAAGAAAACTGCCTCGGACCTAGGAGTAGATCTACTTCTTATCGACACTGGAGTAAGCTCAAACTTTGCCTGGAGTCTACTATGATTCTGATTATTGACCTTTACAGGATTTACACGACGGGGCAGGCTTGTCGGACTCGACATCACCAAATGGCCTCGTTAGCCTTCCTTTGTTTGAGCAGATCGAATATGATCTTCTAACTATTGGAAATCATGAACTTTACGTTACTGAAATTGCGTACGAGCATTTCAACCAGTTTGCAAAAGTTTATGGTGAACGATATGTTACCAGCAATGTCAAGATTCTTAATCCAGCGACAAACCAATTCGAATATGTTGGCCATCCATATCGCTACTTTACAACAGATCAAGGTAAGTAAATCACCCTCGCTTGGAACTTGGTCTGCTTTCTTCCTCCATTGAGTGGCTTATTGATTCCATCCTGGGCTAATTCAAATGTTTAGGATTGCGAATCATGGCATTTGGAGTCCTGTTCGATTTCACAGGCAATTCAAACGTCTCTCAGATTACTCGAGCAGCTGATCTAATTCAACTGCAATGGTTCAAAGACGCTCTCAACTATTCTCAGCCTATCGACATGTTTCTAGTGATTGGCCATAATCCTATTCGAACTACCGGTAAGCTTTTGGCGCCAACTCGTTTTCGTTCTCAAAATGGATGCGATGTTGATATGCGTGAGAATATTTCAAGTCACTCCTTGGATATTTTAAACATGCTATGTGCCTTCTTAGGCGGCTGAAACCTGCTAACTTTTGCTCAGAATCCACAAGCACTATGGGAATTATCTATCAAGCGATTCGGCAAACGAATCCAGATACGCCTATCACCGTCTTTGGTGGACATACTCATATTCGGGATGCATTTGTGTATGACAACAAGGCTGTCGGATTAGAGTCAGGTATTATCACTATTTTTAAGCCACATAACTTGAGTCCCTAACAGTTTGTAGGCCGTTATTGTGAGACACTAGGTTGGATGGCAATATCGGGATTCGATTTAGACTCCTATAACGCGACGGAAGACTGTGAAAGACCGAAGCCTACCAAGGAAGCAATTGTTGTGCAAACTGGACCAGCGGCGGCGAATCTGTCTCTGTCAAAGTCGGATTCTTCACTTCGCTATGCTCGTCGTTACATTGATTGGAACCGATTATCGTTCGAGTATCACGCAAAAGGAAGTCAACTTGCTGGATTCGATACTCAGCAAGGCGTAGCAGTATCTGCTGAAATCATTGCGCTTCGTCAGCAGCAAAATCTCTCTACAATATATGGTTGTGCGCCAGCTACGTATTGCGTTAGCTGCAGACCTTTCGGTACAGAGGGGAATATCTTCTCACTACTTGCCGATGTTCTGTCCTTGATAGTCGTCAATTCCACTCGAGAAGCTATTCCGAGGCTGATTTTCATCAATACTGGCAGTGTAAGATTTGATCTTACCCAAGGACCTTTCACTCTAGATGACAGCTACATTGTCAGTCCATTCAAAAACGCAGTCCGGTATATCCCCGAAGTGTCCTACGATATTGCTACTGTAAGTAACTCCTCAAAAGTATCTTGGCACCCACTCACTGCTGTCTAGAAAGTCTTGGGTATACTCAACGCACTTCCTTATATCAAAAAGCGGGATCTAGAGACTAGAGATTTTGGATTCGAGCCTCTTAACCTCTTAGACAGCCAATTCTCGTGCGAAAATCCTAGTCTTCCAGCTTCAGGTCTTCACAAGCGATCTCTACCCGTAGTGAAGCGCGACACTAAACCGTCTCCTGGATATACAACGACCGACGACTTTGGAACTGACGGGGACGATACAATCCACGCGAAGATCCCGTATTACTCGAAACCAAACGCTTTACAAGTCAATGCCTCATTTCCGACAGACGGTTCGGTGCCGGAAACCATCGATCTTGTCTTCCTAGACTTTCTAGCACCAAACATCCTCTCCGCTCTGAGCTCACTGGGCGCAAATTACTCCAAGAGCGACATACAAAATTACATGCTGCCAGACTTCACGACGAACAATTTTCTGGCAACTTATGCGAAGTTGAAATGGCAAGAGAATATCAACAATTGTCCTTTGGGTAATGGAGTTGGGACTTGAGGTTTGAAACTATTGACCTTTGCAGCTCTATGATAATGATAAACTTTTTTATTCAGAGGCTAAACAGCAGTTCTGTCGTGGCGCACCAAGTGACTCGTAATACTCATTCCCAGCTCAATGCTCGGCGTTCTCTATGATAGCCAGCTACCAAAGCTCTACCTAGGTTCGTACGAGCCATGCTCATGATACCGAACTAGTCCCTGAATCACGTCGTACCTCATTTCGAACTCTTCGAGTCGTGCAAACTTGTACCTAGCGTGCCTAGGTACTCCTGAACTATTCAACCACTCATCTTCCGTTCCTCTCAGCATACTTCCTTACTCTCCAGCCAAAACCAGGCCACGGTGGAGTTCCTGGTAGACCTGTTGGTAAGCCTGCTGGGGGAGCCCAAGGTTTGAGCGAAGGTAGAGCAGGTAGTGGTGGGAATGGAGGGAAGAATGGGGCTAGGAAGGGAGGTAGAGATGGCCGTGGTTTAGGAGGCTGTGGTGCTGCGCTGCTGATAGGCGCTGGAACCGCTGGAGTTGGTAGTGCTGCCGTTGGTAGTGCTGTGGTTACTGGCGAAGGGACTGGTATGGGAATTGGCGATGGTAGCGTAGTGTTGGCTGGCAGGGTGAAGTTTGTGTTCGGCAGTGTACTGTTGTCTGGAAGACTTGGGAGAGTGATGTTCGCTGGAACCGAGGGTAGAGTAATGTTCGTGGGGATTGTTGGTAAAGTGATATTTGATGGAATCGACGGTAAAGTAATGTTTGACGGAATAGTAGGGAGAGTGATATTCGATGGGATCGTTGGCAGAGTCAGGTTCGAGGGAAGCGACGGTAAAGTGACATTCGAGGGAAGCGTTGGCAAGGTAATGTTTGCTGGAAGTGTTGGAAGAGTAACATTCGAAGGTAATGTCGGTAAAGTGACGTTCGAAGGGAACAATGGTAGAGTAACATTCGATGGAAGCGATGGAAGAGTAACGTTTGCAACAGGCGGAACTGGCAAAGTATCGTTGATAGCAGGCAAAGTGAAATTCATGCCAGGTAATGTGGAGTTGACAGGTACATTGGGCAGTGTGTCATTCAAAGGGAGGGTCGGCAGTGTGATATTCGCAAATGGAGGAGCTGGAGCGGCGCGCGGAGGCGGATCTGGACCACCAGTTGGAACGTTTGGTGAGACACTGGACGCTGATACAATTGGCTGAGGATCATTGTTGACTGGAGCACTTGGTGAAGGGTCACTGGACGCTGGCGCACTCGCACTTGGATTGACGTTAACGGGAGCGGTTGGTGTAGGATCTGTATATGCTGGAGCGCTTGCTAGGTTGCTGGAAACAGGTGAATTTGGTTGCGGATCGTTATTGACCGGCGGGCTTGGAATGGTGCTATTGTCCAGTGGCATTGTCGTAACTGGGGCGATTGGAGCAATTGGTGCGACAGGAGCTGTAACATTCGTCGCTGGTGGTGATGCTCCATTTCCTGGTGTTGGAATAGGAGCGACACAAGCCTGGCTGAAGAACAGTGCTTGGAGAACTGTTTCTAGTTGCAATGCGACCTGGGTGAGAGTATTGCTGACAACGCTTCCCGTTATATTCGTGCTGTACGGCTGTCAGTGTCATATCTTTTCAGCTCATCTAAGGTAGGTAGTGGACGCGAATACATACAGCAGCTCACTGACGATTACTGGCCCATTGGCAGTGACAATGGCAATCTGGCTCATGATGGGGTCCAATGTTGGGCCGGTAGAGTTACCACCAGTTGGAGCACTATTGCCCATGCTTGCTGCCTTTTGAGCGGCTTTGACTCCAGCAAGAGTGTCTGAAAGACTCTTGCTAAGATTTTCAATGTCCTGTGCAGACGATGCTCCTCCGTTGGCAGTATCCATTGCCAGATTTGAAACGAAAAGCTGAGCCTTTGATAGCTTTGATTGAACGCTTTGTAGACTGTAGGTCAAGTTCGTGTTTGACTGTGGTGCTTCTGCTTTTGCAATTGAGAGCAGTAGATGTGCAATGGCAGAGCCAGCGATTGCTGCATCACGAGCATTTTGGCAAGGAACAGAATTGTTGACCAGATCTTGATTAAGATTACTGCTCTCTGCCGATTGACCTAGTGATACTTTGGAGTCTATTAGTATCATTAATTAGTATCAAAAGATATCAAGCACTTACAGCCTACGAGCGCAAGGCTGAGAAGAATAGGAGCGAACATAACTAAAAAGAATGATATATAAAGAGTGTCTTGGGTGAGTAATGAATGTATTCCAATGACCAAACGAACGACAAAGGCTCCCAACTATTTCGTGGTGATTCCAAGATGACCATGTCGCGCCATGTACTTCTTATAGCAGTGTCATAATCATGGCGCCCATAACCGTTCCTTCATCTAAGCTTCTGCAGCAGCATTGAAACTCCCCCTTCCCTTGAAGCTTACCAGTCAAGTAAGAATTGACCAGGTGCCCCATCTTCCAAATTTTGTCTTGGAAGCCGGTAGAGCATCTGGTGTTTGAAAATATCGAACCTGCAGGGGGACGCTGAAGAAGATCAAGCAGATCTGCCAAAGGCTACTGCAATTACCCATCGAGACCCTGCGAACTGACTATTGATCAAAACTCCCCGCACTATTCTCCGGTAGGCGAACGAAGACTCCTGATTTTCGATATTCGGTACTTTGCTGCAAAATCGAGGTATGATTGGTGGTCGTGAGAGGGAAAGGGCATATTTTGTGCTCTCCCAATTTAGGCCCGTCGTTGGGATTCGCGACGCGGTTTGTGGGTCTGTCCAATCTTCAGTCTAAAGCTCTAGAACCAAATAAGATTGCGCCTCAAGAGGCTCAAAGTTTCGTTTGGTGTTCTCGTCAAGCCGAAGCGAAGCTGTGTAGAATGTTCTGATCTTCAATTCTTTGCATTCGTTTTGCTTTGTTTATTCTGATGAACGCCAGAGATCTTGAGTCTGAAACAATTTAGCAATTTCTCCGATGTATTTCGCAAGTTACAATCAACTACCAGTCTAGCAACTGATTCGTCATGAATGATTTCTTCGACCAGGTGCGGGCGTCGACGCTCGCTCACGAGTCGTGACCTTGTCTTTGGTTCGTCCGAGCCTATTTTCCTCCCTCATACGTCTCCTAATTTGCTTATCCAGTTCAAGCCTAGGATCTTGTAGTGGTTCCAGTACAAAGACGCTCTTCTTGAAGCCTAGCTCCCATGCCAGATCGCAGAGCTGTTTCCCCAAGCCAGAGTGATGCAAAGAAAGACGGCTCTTTTGACGTTCGAGCCGACCAGCTTCGTCATGATTCCGCTGAAGGTCTCTTTTGAGATTTTCCAACACATCTTCGACCTCATGAAGTACTGCTCGACGCTCCTGCAGCCATTTGTTGCGTGGGGAGTCCTCAGGCTCGTGGATGCGTTCGCAGTAGCCCAGTGTCCAGTAATTCAGTGCGTCTGAATGCGCGTCCTGGATCCATATTAGATCTTGATGACATGTTGAGATGAGAGTGGAATCTTACATGGACTTGAACGGGGTCATCAAGCGCCCGCGCCAACATGATTTTCATCTCAAGCCTATCATCGTAATGAAGCGCGCCGGGGATATCTAGAGCTTCATAGGCCTTTGGAATACACCCTTTGTAGTTCCCAGCGAGCCACATCTCCTGGGCTTCGTCTACCAGCCCTTCTGCTAACTCTTCCATTTCGTTGGGTTCCCAGTATCGTTTTGGAAATGGAGGATTGGGATATCTGGACCATATTGACAGTGGGAGTGCCATGCTGAGATTGCTTAGAAGGTTTGCGATGATGTTTCGTGCAACAAGTAGATTCAGGGTCGTAAAGAGGTAGATATCTTGCTAATACAGTGAGCTCATCAACGTAACTCTACATCTTGTGAGCTTCAGTGGTGGCGCCGCAGAATCATATCGACGCATCATATGACCCAGAGTGAAAGTCAACAGGCTGACGCTGAATGGTGATGTTAAGAACCCAGTGAGAATAGGAGTATCGTGACTAGACCTGCTTTTCGCATTCTCTGCAATAAATTTGTTGAGGCAGAGTGTGTGGTATAAGGCTGAAATCACAAGTGATCGCATATGATTGGCTCCACAAATGAACCACTGCCTCGGCAAATCATGTTGCCCTCATTTTGTAACCACGACGTCAGGTTAAGGGAAGATCAACATGTGGGAGCTATTGAGTCTTCAATGCTGCTCTCTTGAACTTAAAGATAGAATATAGCCCTTTTGTTACTGCATCCTACCTGACTTGCCTCTCAGTCGCTCCGTGACCATGTCTATTCCTAACGATATCTGCCTCTTTTGGTATACTACCTCACCTTATGCGCGAAAGATATCATGGTATTTGACTCTTCGAGGTCTAGCGCACGCACAATGTGTAGGTAGAGTCTTGAGGGCGAGCATAAGATAAAGCTGACGAAATATCAGATGCAACCTAACGTACTGCCTCGACCAGATATGGAACAGCTCAACATCGCCTACCGGCGCATCCCTCTTCTAGCAGTGGGAAAGGATGTCTATCTCGACACAAGACTGATCCTTCCAAAGCTTGAAGCTTTATTTCCGGATGGAGCAATTGGGCCCAAGAGTGTAGAGGAGCAAGCCATACAGCGTCTTCTAGAGAAATGGACATCTGATGCCGGCGTATTTACAAGATCAGCCCAGTTGATCCCATTAGCCGCTCCAGCAATGAAGGATCCCAACTTTAGAAAGGACAGAGAGGACTTTACTGGCCGACCATGGGACCTGAATGTGATGGCAAGAGCCAGACCAGAAGCCACAGTGCATATTCGAGATGCATTCGAGATTCTGGAGACAACACTATTGGCGGATGGAAGAGAGTGGATCTTCAACACAGAAAAGCCAAGTCTGGGGGATATTGATGGTAAGCATCGATCTACCCTGGGGTTAACCACAATTGCTAAAGTATTCGACAGCGGTTTGGCCATTTCACTGGCTGGTCGGGATGCCAACAGCATTAGACCCAAACTATATCTCGCCTACCCAATTCCCCAAAACGTTTGCATACATTGATCGCTTCGGAAAAGCGCTCAAGGCCGCCCGAGAGAGCTTACCCAAGCCTGTGAGCGTCACAGGAGCACAAGTGGTGGAACATATGGCCAATGCTCGCTTCTATGAGCCAGCAGGCAACGTGGACGCAAATGATCCCACAGGTCTCAAATCTGGGGATGAAGTGACTATAGGGCCGCTTGATTCTGGAGCCAAGCACCGAGACACTGGCCGACTGGTGACGCTGACGCCCAATGAGGTTGTGCTGGCGAAGCAGACTCGGGCTGGCGGCATGGAGTTACATGTGCATGCACCGCGATGGGGATTCAGGGTTTTCAGGGCGACAGGCGGGAAGATTTAGGCGGGAGCAATGGCGTATGCGAAAGGAATGGTCTAGTTGCATTTGATCTTTGTGGATGGCAGGAGCGGGATATTGATTAGATGATGGAATAAGGTAGGGATTGATGGTCTTAAGAGAAGTTAAGATGGGTCAAAGTTTGGGGAGATCTACAAAGTTGGGCTGTCATTGTTGATTTGACAGACTCTGAACTAGTTGCAAACGCTCAGATGTATGATAGGGGCGGGCCGAGGATATGGCCAGGACCGAAGTAGGTATCAGATAGTATATTCTTTATGTTTGTAAAGCAACAGGTCTCTATAAATGTCCCACATGAAGATTGTGTGTAGCGAACCAGATTCGGTCGTTTGAAACTGGCTGGACAGGGCGTCGTGGTGAGCGCGAGTAGGAAGATTTTCAGAGAGTCCTGAACGCGTATGATAGGTACTTGTAGGTAGTGTCTCAGAGGCAAGCTTGAGATAGGTTCAGCCTGTTGTATCCTGTCGCAATTGATGGAGTCGTCCGAGTTGATGCCCAAAATGGCAGGGGTGCAAAACCCAAAGGCAAGTTGCGTGCGCTCGAGGTGGAAGTTGCAGCCCAGCCCAGTGCTCTTGCTCTTTTATGCAGTCGTGCCTGACTATTCAGGGATAAAGGCAGCTGTCAAGGTCGCACTTTCCTTACTGCGGAAGTGTTCCCCACTGCATCAGGGCAGGAACCAACCACTGGACGACGCTGCCATGTTGGGCCTGGTTCTTGCCTCGCGGGCAGCAGCATGTGGCCAGCCCATCTGCTCCTGCGCCTTTCTTCTTTCTTCTTTCCCAACGGCTCTGGCAAGCCCAACCATCCACCCATCTTCCATCCCACTTTTCCTCTGCATCTGGTCCATATTTCTTCCCATCTACAAAACATCCTCTGGTCCTTTCTCCCTATCACTAACCTCTTACAACAGCCACTTACTCCCCGCGAGTCTACGTCTTCATACATCCTTCCGTCGTGCTGTCTCGTATCTCCCCGCATCGTGTCCTGTCTACCATACCAATATTGCGCCATGGCCTACTCGGGGATGCCAGCTCATCCAAATGTACCTTCGTCTGGAGCTCCGGATTTCCGGTGGTGGGTTCCTGCCGCTGGCATAAGTAGACAAGTCATACAGTCGGAGATCCAACGTTACTTGGGTGTTGATGCTTTGGTTCGACCAGGCAAAGGCGGTAACAATCAGGTTTGACTTGACGGCCTCAGCTACCTACCAGCCTATATGCTAATTCATAAAAGACTACTGATGGCTACTATATATCTGCATATCGTAACTTAACATCGGTACGCTGCACATCATCTTCCATCCATTGTTTGCTCAACTAACCACCAACAGGCCATGCTAGAAGACCTCAAAAAAGAGACACTACGTGTACAAAAAGAAAAGGACGCCGGTTCTAGATATCAAGACCCTCCTCATCATGACCCCCGGCACAGTGGCTTAGGTCCTACTCCTCCTCTTGCTCATACTGGATCTGCCTACCCACCTCCTGGACAGGTACCCACGTTATACGGTGGACAAGAAAGTTATCCTCCACCTAGGTCGTCAGGCGGACTGCCTGGATCAGGATACCCAGCTGCCGGTTATCCATCTAACGTTGACCCAAGAGATCAATACTATCAAGGCCAAGGCCAACAGCCCACGTATGGCGGACCTGGTCAACCCAATGTGTCTCCCAATAGCCAGCAGTATGCAAATCCTCATTATTCTAATTCTACGCCCGTGAGTCAACCTTCTGCAGCACCTGGATATGGCTATCCATCGCCGCCTCCCTCAGGATATCCCCAGCATGTTTATCCCAATAATGCCGCCCCTCCACGCCAAGGAGGTCAATATCCTCCTGGCTATTCGCAACCCCCTCAGTCTGGTTATTCTTATGCTCAGGCGCCTACAAGGTACTTTGGACCACCTTCCTATTGGAATGATTTGGTTCACTAAACACTTTTAGTTCAAGCTCGCATGCTGGCTATCAATACCAACAAGGAGGACGTAAGTATTTCCTGATTCTATCCCAGTCGGATTCTAATTCCCAGATCAGAATATTCCTACAGGCAATGAAAGATCATGTAATTCCATCTTGTTATTTCCCAAGGTTTCTGGAGTTTATGGAGCCTAGATTGTGGTCCCCGGAGTTTTTGGCCCACAGGAATTGGCCTTGGAGCTTGGCGTTTGAAAGGATCGCAAACTTTGTTTACTTGTCGCTTTTTGTTCATTTGGCCATATCAAAATACGCGCCCATCACTAGATGAAAGGATACAGCCAAAGAGCTGACCACGCCACGTTTGAACCCATAGTTAAGGAACACCAAGGTCCGAAGAGCTTCCATTGTAGAAACGGATCGCAGCTGCACCATACGCCAGGAGTTCGCGTCGTAAATTCCAGGAATTGCTTGTTTTGCATCGTCTACCATACTAGGCCTGGGATTACCACTGGAGGTCATTAACTTACTTTGATCATGGAACCCAATCTGGATTGTTTCTGCTGTTGCTACAAATAAGCCTTAGACGACTCGTAATTCTAATCCTTGTTCATTCCGGCGCCCGGTTGCTGGAGGATTAAAGCCAGAGCTAAGCTTCTTACCGGATCATTCAGGATTTGGAATGCCATGTGTTTCTAGATGCATATGCTGAATGGCTTCACTTCCAAAGGACCTCTGGAAGAGACACAGCTCTCTGTTGGATACTCGGATTCAGGTTGTAGCAGGTAGCCAAAAGTGCGCGGCGAGGGTTTAGCGAGAACGTTACGATTGACGTTGGAAATGTCCTTTTCTATTTCATGTTAATACGACCATATGGATGGATTCTTCCTGGTATGTTTTTGATCAGCATTATCTTATTTGAACCACTGCATCCACATCGGAGTTGGAAATGACATGTCTCGCTTTTTCCTGGTTTGCTGCTTTCTTCTTGCGCTCTTGGTTTTGATATTGATCGCCATTGAACTCGTCCCATTTTTCAGGATTCGGCATTGCAAATCATCCTGGAGATTGATATATGTGAATGATGTACGGATGCATCTGAGATTGGCCATCTTCTAACGCTCCTTGCTATGAATGCCCAAGCGAAGAGCAGGGAGTTACTAGATGTAGTACTTTGCCTCAAATTTGAGTTTCCAGAATCTATCGCGGCATGCTTCCCCAGGCTACCAGTTTTCTGCCAACTTACGATCCATGCTTGCCTCATAACCGCGGGTTCGCGACCTCGTCCACAAAGCGTTTCTGTTCGTGAAATGCTTGATTTTAGGAAAAGATTTCCTTGTACAGATATCCCTCCTTCGCAATCATGCTCTACGAACCAAATGTCAAATATGAGATGCAATCATCTGAGACGCTTCGTTGTTGCTGGCCAAGAATCGTCTAGTCATTGCTCATTCTTACCTCGCGTCCTTGTATAGCCCATATATCGACAATGACTGTCTCGGAGACTATCATCACTGTGCTTAACTCTCGGGACAGCTGTTTATCTTTCTGTATCAAAATATGTGGTAATTTACCGTTTCTCAATGACGAGGCTGATATCAGATTCTATCCAGGAAGAGAAAGACCGCAACATCTTCGCGCTGGCCTGAAAAGAAGTTCGGCTTATGGTATTGTTGGGTAGAGTACTCGGACAATGGTTTCGTCATGTTCCAAGCTGAACAGGATAGTCTTGGATGTTTGATAGATTATTTGGCTCGAAGTCTATATCAAACATGATGGGGCATGAATCGATACGCGCATGCCAAGTAGAGTTCTGCATGAATGTGATATTAGCATGGAATCGCATTTTACCAAAATCTTTCGCATCATTTCGAGAACTCAGGCCTTGCTGCTGGAGAATTATCAAAACCTCTTCGATCCTGGTTGGAATATCGGAAATCCGTACCCGTACGTTGTACTACCTGCGTTCAACGATACGTTATACATCGCCACATCTGCTCGAAGGTCGGTTCAAATAATCAAATATAGGTCGATCTCAATGATTTGGAATTGACAAGAATATTCCAAATTGAAGTTTTCCACAAACTTCACTGTATTCCATAGAATTCCCCATCCTCCTCCTATTCTCGCATCTAGACCTGAGTGGCAAAAAATCGATGTAAGCACGTGAAGTTCATTGGTGGTCCAATACATGTCGCAGAACCTCAACCACATTACAGCCATGACGGCATCCGTCGATGCAATTGACGATCTCGGTTAGGGACCTGACCGCCCAGACGTTTACGATCTGCTCTGTTATGTTCTCCGCCTTGAGCCGCATAACGCAACGCAATGCACGATGGGAAAATACCCTTAAAAAACAGCTTATCGTGCGTTAGTAATGTCGGTGAAGATTAGAAGAGGGTTCGGAAAGTGGGCCATGAAAGTTCAAGGGTCCTGCGACCCACTGCTATGGTCTGGGGAGGCCTCTTTTGCGGTTTGTGGTTAGATTTTGCGACTGAACGGCGAAATGCGAGAACTGGTGTAGAGTAGTCCGCGTGCAATTGGATAAGAGTGCTGATCAACACTGACAAAGTTTCTCGCGGATTGTTTTAGTTGCCTTGCGTTCCCGATAGGTTTCCACCGGCCGGACCGAATGGGCGGAGTTACAAGATAATTTTGAAAGTTTTGATCGACATACGATGCTGCTAAAAGTACTCGCTAGAATGATATCTGTTAGTGCTATCGACGGTGGTCATGCTCTGCAGGATTGTCCACTCTGGATCGTTACGGAGGAATACTCCGCCATGCTGACTCTCCAATCGCTATGATATCGTTTGACGGGTGGCGTATCTGGCAGTTTGAAGCAAGTCGGTGTGGCAAAAAATGATGTTCAAGGGTGCATGCGGATAATGAGAACCAATGTTATCTCAGCCAATCAGATCACGCCAAGTCTCCACTAGCTGCGACGTAGTCACGTCTAAGGATAACTTAGAAAATTTTATAGCGACTTACTTTGCAATTTTGCTATTTTTATAAATAACTTAATACTATTATAATTATAGCCCTATAGCTTAAATTTAGTACTATTTAATCCTTATAGTTAGAAATTAGCTTTCTAATAAATCTATTTTTATTTAGGATTAACGTAAAACTATAATATTTAACTATTCCTCCTAATATACCTAAAAACGTCTAACGTATTTATATTTTAGTAAGCGTACCTTTAACTATTAATTACTAAATAATCGCTATAATATATATAATTTTATATATATAAATATACTTAAAACTATTATCTATTTTAATCTAGTACGTTATTTTTAGGTTATTATTATTAATAGTAGTATATACTCTATTTTTATTCTACTAACTACTATATTATTACCTACCTAGTTAATTATTTCCTTATTATAGGATATATATATAAACTATTAAAGGATTATACTTAATAGATATTAAGAGTTTTCTAGTACTATATATTAATTAAAGTCTATAAGACGTTAGTAAAATCTTTAATAAGCCTAATAAAGTTGCTACTTCTTATAAGATCTAGATAATATTAGAAGATCTATTAAGATATTAGAAGATCTATTAAGATATTAGAAGATCTATAGTAATATTTAATTATTCCATCTATGCCTTACTACTAATCTATTATACTTATTATATATTCTAAGTTAAAACTTTTTTAACTAAGTTAGTAATGCTATTTATAAAGACGAAAAGAATACTAAAAGCGCTTCTAAGCTTTAAAAAGAAGCCTATAAATAGGCAAACTAATAATAGGGAACGTTTTTCTAATTATTACAAAAGCTAAGAGATATAATACCCTCTATTACTATACGACCTAGACGAGATAGAGCTAAAAGAACTTAATAAACGTACTAGGAGGATATTTAGAATAAAACTAGAAACTATCTATAAGATAATTAATATCTTAACTTAAAGTAAAAGTTATTTAAAGAAACAGCCTAGCGTATTAAAAAGTACTTTAAAATAATTCTATCTAGACATTAAGTTAAAAGAAGCCTAAATTTAAGCCTTTTATATATTAATTTATAATAGTAGGGATATACTTTTAATAGCTAAAACTAGGTTTAGCAAAAGCTTAATCCTATATACCTATAATACTTTAACTAGTAAGATTATACTCTAAATTATTCCTCTTAATAGACTTAGGAAAGACTAGTATAATAGTATTAAGAACATAGAAGAATATACTTCTTATCTACTAATAAGGGATTCTAAAGAGAAAATTTAATATCTTACTTATAGGATAAGGAGAAGAGACTTTAGTTATATTCTTTTATTACTAAAGCTAGTATTATCTCTAGACTTCTAAAAACTTCTAAAGGATGTAGAGTTTTAGTAAAGAATTAAATATATTACTATTAATAAGTATTATCTTGTCTATTAGTAGTATAACTTTTAAACAAAGTTTACTATAATTAGCAAGCTTAGAGTAATATTACTATAGAATATCGTCTAGTTTAGATATACTAGTATATTAAGTTAATTAGCGTAGGAAATAGTTCTTTAGCTTAGTAGCTTTTAATAGTTAGGTTAATATTAGCAATAAACTACTCTATTAAGAATAAGTATTAATTGTCTAAATCTTTCTATTATTATACGCTTTATTAAGAAAGGTAAGCTTACTTCTTTTAATAATCTTTATAATATTTTATAGTACGCGTTTTAATAAGTATATAAAACTACTACCTTAGTAGATAAGAATTACTATAAAGTAACTACTAGCTAATAAAAAGTTTAACGCTAGGACGTATAGTTTAATAATAAGTATAGTACTAGTATAGATATAGTAAGTCCTAGATCTAATCTTTATTCTATAAAGAATAAGGATAATACTAATAGTAAACGTTTAGGTAAAGAAGATATTAATATTAATAGTTCTAGCTAACATCCTAAACTTAAGTATAAGTATATACGTAAACGCTCTAACTATAAGATTAAAGTTAGTAGTCTATCTAAGATACTAAAGATAATTATCTTTATTAATAGTATCTTTAGTATCTAAACTATACTTATATACCTTTACTATTTACTAATTATACTTACTTCTTATCTTCCTAATAGTTACCCTAAGAAGTACTTACGTAATTTAAAAGCTAGAGTATTTTATGTTAATAAGATTATTAAGGAGTATACGTCTTAGTTATCTAAGTATAATCAAAATTACTATTATACTACTTTTTATAAACCTAACTCTAAGATTTAAATTATAGTAGTAATAACTTATCTTAAGCTTAGCTACTATATTCCTAGTATTATGCTTATTATTATTTAGAAAATACTAATTAGTTATAATATACTAAATCTCTAGTAGTATACTAGTTATAGCGCGTAAAGTAAAGATAACTATAGTATAGTTAAAATTTAGCTCCTATATTACTTATATAATAAATATATAAAAGAATAACCTATTTAGGATATACCTAAGCTTAGTATAGCTATAACGCGCTAGTAGAAGACTACTACGCGTTATATACTTTTATTATATTACGCTATATAATAATAATATTAGTCTTAGTAAGCTCTTTTCTAGTAAGCTTTATTATATCCTCTATTATAAGTATAGATACTAGGCAATATATTAGATATTAGCGAAAATAGCCTTACTAATATAGAATAAGAATCTACTAAACTAGAATCTTTTGTAGCTAGTTCATCTTAGGCTAGACTTTTAACCTAGAATATAGTAAGGAAGCAAAAGAAGTTAAAGAAGATAAAGTTCTTTTCTAAACCTAAGACTAAGTAATAAGTAAAAATACCCTAAGAGTTCTATAATTTAGTAAACGCTAATTATATCTACGTTATAATTTAGAAGTTTCTTAGTAAAGATTAAATACTATTTTTACTAGCTTAGGATCTACTACTTTACTATAATAGATATAACCTAGCCCTATTACTTCTAAAGATTACTCCTTATAAAGACAAATTAGCTAAACTAAAACCTTTAGCTCTTAATAGTTATAGCTAGTTTACTTTAGAAAAGATTATAGCTTAAGTATAAGACTAGATATAAAGATTATATCTACTCTCTACTATATCTAAGTATAGTATATTATCTTTTATAGTACTAAGCTATTATACTTAATAGTAGTTAGTTTATATCTTCTTTAGTATTACTAAGCTTAGTAACTTACTATCCTTAATAAAATAGGATTAGTTAAAGAGTTAAGTAACTCTTCTTTATAACTAGGATGAATATAATAATTATAGTATAGACCTACTTAAAAAGCTTAAGGTATTAGCTATTCTAGTACTTATAAGGTTTACTAAACTTAAGTAATAGAGGCAAGAACGTAAGAAATAAAAAGAGGTAATAAAAAGCTAAAGCGTATCTTAATCTACTAATTAATAAGTAATTAAGATTAACTTAGCTAAGGATACTAATAAGGCTATTAGATAGTAGCAAGAAGCTAATTATACTAATATTAAGGCTTATTTTAAAGCTATAGCATATAAATAAGATAAAAAATAGCATTACTAAAGTAGCTTACTATCTTAGATAATAAGTATATCTAGTACTACGTTAATATCTAGTTTAGCTTTAAGACTATTAGCCTCTTCTCTAGCTCTTAAGCCTTCTTATTACTATACGTTATAGGCTATAGTTAATACTATAATTCTTAAGAATTCTAAGCTAAGTAGTCCTATATCTCTACTTACTAGCAAAACTATACGTTATAGTACTCTTATAGAGTTACCTATTAGCTTAACCTAGGCTAGAGCTAGTAAGTAAGTAAAAGATACTTTAAGTATACTACCTAGTTATAAAAGAGCTACTTAGTTACTAAGTATCGCTAGTATTAAATAAGTAGAGAAGAGAGCTTAATAGGGAACTATTAGGTTAAGCTATATCTAGAAAACGCATATTAGGCATTTATTAATTCTTATAGAAAAGGAAAAGTATAATACTATCTTTCCTAACTAATTATTACTTTAACTTAGTATGTCTTTTAATACTAGTACGTAGAGTTCTATGCTCCTAGTAGGCTATCTACTCTATATCTAATATTAGTAAAATGCTACCCTCTAATTAGTTAATATTAACTAAGATCTTCTAAGATTAAATTAGATTATTCTACAAATTTAAATATATTATAACAATACTAAACTTCTACTATCTAAGTATATTATTTCTAGCAAAGTTAGATAGGATAGTATATAGCTATAGGCTTACTAATAATAAGACTATATTCTATTATTATACTATTAATAGAAGCTATATATACTAATAACTTTTACTATATTTTTAGCAAAAGTATAATTATAGAATAAGTTATTATATGCTTCTCTTATTAAAGCTTTTAGTTAATATACTATCTACTAGTATAGCTATCCCTTAGTATAACGCTATTACTTTATAGTATTTAAAGCGCATAAGAAGATATATTTACTTCTCTCTTTAAAGGTCTTATTATAATATTAGTAGCCTTCTATCTATTATAGTATATTACTCTTAGTATTATATCTTACTACGTCTAAGTAAAGATTAAATTTCTATATAAAGTAATAGCTTAAGATAGCAAGCTAAGTATAGTTACTACTTACTTAACTTAATCCTTATAGCACGTAAAAGGAACTAACTACTATATAGTAATATTGTTAATATTAGTGCCTATAGAAAAGAAGTTAGTAAGCTAAAAGATAAGAAGTAAATATAGCCTACTATAGTGCCTATTTAAACTAGTTAAGACTAGAGCCTAATAAGTATTTAATTATATCTATCGCTCTAGATCCTTTATATTTCTTCTTTATACCTTTACTCTATATTTAAGCTTTATAAAGCTTTGCTTTATAGAGATATTTAGTAAGTTTAACGTTAATATTAACGTTATATACTATATTATTTATACGCCTTTCTATGCGTAGTTTTAAGTTACTTTACTTACTTAGTAACCTCTAGTTAGCGTGCGTATAAGGCTATTTAGGTTTATTTCTAAGTTTAACTCTTAGACTAATTCTTACACTTCTTTAGGCCTAATTATTATCTTTATAGTACTAATATTAAATCTCTAGTTACTACTTCTAAGTTTATAGCGCTAGATTTAAAATCGTATTTACTACTTCTTAGCAGCTTAGTAGCCTAGAAAATTAGGTCCTTATTTATACGTATTTAGTCTAATATTCTTTACTTATTTATTAAGCCTTATATTAAGAGAGTTCCTTAAGTTAATCTATATTTACCTAATAAGCTTTAAGTAAACTATTATTTTAAACACTACCTATTCTAAGCTTATTATAGCTTATCTTTATAGGCTTATAAGTAGCTAGTAAGTAGTTAATATTTAATAGATAATACTACGTAAATCTTGCTAACTTGCTTATAAATAAGTAATAATATAGTTACTAATTTTATAGGTTTAATCCTAGTCTTATAGCGCAAGATTTTAGTTACTAAATCTAGATAACTTTAGTTTATATAGTAGAGACTATCTTCTAAAATTTATATTACGTGCTATTAGACTAGGTTAGACTTCTTCTATTCTAAGGCTTAGAAGTAGACTATATAGTAGCTATTTATTCTACGCCTTATAGTAGTAGTATTATTATAGCTTTTAGTAAGTTAATCTCATTCTATAATATCTAATTCTAAGATTAATAGTAAGCACTTTAGATTTTTATAATACCTCTAATACTTATAGAATAAACCTATAGACCTCTTATATCTTTAAGAGATCTATTCTATTATAAGGCTATCGTAATTAAGCTACCTTATAATATCTACTATCTTGCGTTATTAACGCTCCTATAGTAAATAGGCTTTTACAAAGATATTCTAGTATATAATTAACTAATATTTTTATAGAACTTTATATAATTTATTAGAACTTTATACTTTAGGAAAGAATAATAAGATATTATCCTTAGGAATAGTTTTAATAGGAAATAATAGCTTAAACTAACTAGGCTTTATTTTTATAAGAGTATAGATTAAATAGGAGTATTACTATAATAAAACCTTCCCTTGCCCTATATTTTAAAGCTCTTTAATAATATATATATTAGCTTTATATACCCTTTATAAACGTTAGCTTTCTATTAGACTTTTAAAGATGCCTTAATATTACTAGCCTTTAGTATATTTAGTATACTATAATATGCTATATATTTATACTAACCTATTTAAATATAATTTTAAGGGTAAAAAAAAGATATATAGCCTAAAGGCCTACATAGTAATTATTATAGAATCTAGAATAGTCTATTAATAAGAGATATATTTATACTATAATAAGTACATAGACCTCCTAAGTACTTTTCCTAATGCTAATAAGTATATTCCTTTACTTTTAAATTATAAATAATAATATTAATAATATTATAGTAATAATAATTAAGAAGAATAGGTAGTAGTCTAGGGCTTACTATCCTTAAATCTACCTACTCTTCTCTTCTCTTCTCTACTATCGCTACTACTACTATAGTAGTCTTCTTGCGTAGTTACGCCTCTAGGTGTAATTTAATAACTATTATTATCTAAGCTTAAGCTCTTAAATAAGCGTAGATACCTTACTTTATCTACTTTCTTATATTCTTTTAAGCAAAAGTCCTTAGCGTTACCTACTAATTTTAATAGCGATTTATTTACTTTATAAGAGAAGGATTTACTTACCTTTAAAAAGGCTCCTCCTACTATAGAAAAGGAGGATTTATATATATAGAATAAGGATAAAGATAATACGCTAGTCTATAATAATAATTATAATAATAATAATAGTTACGATTTATTTATACCTTCTTAGTCTTCTTCTTCTCTCTACTCTTAAGAAAGCTCTACTACTCCTTTTACTAAGACGCCTTAGGGCTCTTTTCCTCCTTTTTCTTTTTCTCTTTAGTTAGCTAGTATACTATATTTTAGTAAAGTTTTTTCTTACGCTATAAACTTCTTTACTACGCATACTATTATACTATCTTCTTTTAACCTATTATCTCCTATTGCCTTAATTTCTTCTACTAGTATTTATAATAGCACTACCTATATAGACTTTAATAAGGAAGTTAAAGCTATAAAAGCTTTACTTATAGCTTATATAGTAGCTACTATTATAAAGGCCTCCTCTTTAGGCTTAATTAGGTCTTTTAACTTAAAGGCTATAGCTATTACTAAGGCCTACGGTTTAGTTAAGAAAATCTCTTAGTATTTTTATAAGAGTAGTAATGTTTTAAATTACTCTCTCGTACTAGATTATTTCTAGTTAGTAACTATTAACTAGTAAGAGGCTATATTACTTAACTAGAAGCATAAGGTGACTTATATTAGTTATATAGAAGAGATAGATACTAGTAAGACTTTTACTAGTAATAATGCTTATAAGCGTTGCTAGCTTAAGAGTTATATATACTAAGTATATATTTTAGAGGTAAGAAATATTCTTAAAAAACCTAGGTTCTAGTATTTATAATACTATGTAGCAAAGCCGCTAAAGGATAGTTATAGTATAGTTAGACTTATAAATATACTAACTAGGAAGAAGAGAGCGTTAGGAAGATTACTAAAGGAATATAGAGAGTTTATAGTAATTTTACCTATTAGTAGAGGTTTAGCTAGTATGTTAACTTAAATAGTAATAGGTATAGTATAGTAAAAGATAGTATTTTAATATACTTTATACGTAATAATAATAACTACCTAAGTATATTTTATTCTTTACGATTAATAGTTTAATCTAGCTTTATAGGTTTATAAGACTCTACTAAATAACTATAAATATCTAGTATAGCTTAATATCGTAAGATACGTCTTAATACGCTTTATTTTCGTAAAATAAGGTTTAACTTAGCTCTACAAGCTTAGTCTAGCTTCTTCTAAATAGCTATAGGTTTTAAGGCAGCCCTAATTATAAGACTCTATATCCTATATAATTATAATAAATAAAACTATTATAATTATATAAACTTAGTTCTTATTCTTATTATAATCGTTTAACTATAACTATTAGTATTTAATACTATATATAGATTAATTTAGGAGGTAAAGTAGCTATACTTCATTATAGTTAGAAAAGTTATTATATACTTAAAGTTAAGGAATATAATACGATTAAAGTACTAATATAAAGATTTAATAAAATTAATATAAATTTAATAAGATAAAGTTAGGAAAAGAGGCTATAAATACTAATTAATTAGATATACGCTTTTCTATTAGTTAATATCTTTTAATATATCCTAAGAAAATTAACTTAGTATCCTTAGCTTTAATTATATAGCTCCTACTCTTAATAGTTTAGCTTTAGAAGAGCTACTATTATATTTACTATACATCCTCTATAATACTAATACTACTATTCTTATTTGCTAGACTTTAGCTAAGTCTTTCTATTATAGAGATAGCACTTCTAATACTAATTTAGTCTATTTATTACTAGCTACTTATTACTATTAACTAAGAGATTACTAGATAGGCTCTACGTACTTACTATATATTAATATTAAATTATAGAATTAGATAAGTAAGTTCCTTAATACTTATTAAGTTATTACTTATATTAGATACTTATATTTATTATCTTACCTTCCTTAAAACCCTTACTCTCGTTATACCTTACTTTATATTAGTAGAAGGTAACTTCTTCTTATAGAGATTACTATCTATTAGAACTATAATTTCCTTACCTTTTTCTATATATTTAGTTGCTATAATAGCTAATATTAATACTCTAGCCATAATTACTAACTATCGTTACTCTTAGCTATTCTAGTCTACGTCCTTCTATTAATACTACGAGTTCCTAGCTTCTATATACTCTTTTAATATTACTAATGCCTATACTTACTACTATTACTACAAAAAGATAACTATTTTTATAGATATTATTGCTATTTATAGTATATTAATTATAAGGTTTCTTTAGAATATTACGCTAGTAAAGGCTATTATGTTATATAATAATAGTTATATAGTTATTTACTATTTTAGCTTAGGTTATATTATAATCTATAGCTACGCTAATTGCTCTTACTTATTTCTTACTAAGTAGGTAGCTATTTAATTAAGTTATTATCTATAAAACTCTTCTACTTATCTATACCTCTATTACTTCTTTATACTACTCTTTAACTCTCTATTAGAGTTCCTTACTCCTTTTAAGAGTAAGGACTTCTTTATCTTTATTTACTTTAATTACTTATACTACCTACTATATATTATAATAGTATCTTATATTTAGCCTTATATTAAAAGACTATAAGTTCTACTATGCTATATCTATTTAAGAACTAACCTTATTTACCTAGTGCTATTAACGTAGACTCTTGTCTACTAACCTTTAAAGTAAGGATCTCTTATTTTTTATAATTTACTATTACTTAGCGCTTCTTTCTACTACTCGCGCTAGGAGAGGCAATTCTATTTTAGTCTTTAGCTATCTATTAGCTTAGTAATAAGAAAGCTATAAGTTCTATCCTATAATTATATTCTAATAACTTATACTTCTATTTAGCTCTATAGATATATACTTGCGTGTATTTATACTTTTCTAGCTACTTAAACTACCTAATAAATTAGTCTTTAGTCTTTATAATTTTAGAAGAGAAGCTATTAATATTATTAGTTTATAGTTATTATCTAATTACGCTACCTAGGTAATAACGTAGGACTTACTAAGAACCTCTTAACCTTTAAATCTTAATATAACTTTAAACTATAATAATAACTTTAAGTACTATACTCCTAATAACTAACCTATAATTTAAATTACGTCTATTATTAGTACTATACCTAGCCTCTACTTCTAGGTTTACTTCTACGTACTTCTTATCGTTTAGAGTATTTAGTAATTCTATAAGTAGAACTTCTTCCCCTACGTAGTATAGTCTAAGTCTTAGACTAAAGCTAATTTTAATTAGCGTAGTTTTATTCTTATAGCACTTATATTATATTATTATACTATCTTTATATTAGGCTAAGAGAGAAAGTATTAAGAGATACTTATACGTATATAATATTAAGCTAACGTTAATACGCGACGTCTTTTTAGTTAGATTAACTTACCCTTTTAGCTCTCTACTATAATAGCTATTTATATTACGCTTAGATTAAAGGATAATAGCTTACTCCCTACTTAGTAATAAGTAATGATATAAAATCTAGGTAGATAGTTAGTTCGCTAGGGACTAAATAATAGTTAGTATGCTTAAATTAATTTCTACTACCCTTTAACTTATTATATCTTCTAAGTCTTAGTCTAAATTATAAACATAAGTATATATTCTTCTAATTATAAATTATTTTACTAATCTTTAGTTAAGACCTAAGCTTATAGTAACTCTAGGTAGTTCCTCTCTATCTAAATAATTTTCTCGTAGGAAGTAATAACCTATTTCGTATATATATAATTAGAAAGTCTAGTATCCTATACCTAATAATAGACTTATTCTCTTAAATCTTTTAATAGTTTAGTGCTAAGATTGCTAGTATCTTTATTAAAGCTATAGTCTTATATAGTTATAAGAAATACTATATAGCTAATTAAAAATATACCTAATGCCTATCCTATTACTTAATAGTAGTTCCTTATTCTTAGTCCTAAATTGACTAGCTAGTAATAATAAGGTGCGTTAACTTCCCTAGATATTAAAATAGTTAATATACGTACTATATATAGAATAGCGTATACTATAGTTTTAAAGACGTTATTCCTTATCTACTTGTCTTAAGAAATAAAGAATAGATTTATAGTACTACGCTACCTAGATTAGTTCTAATAATTAATACTAGCCTCTTATTGCTAATATTTTACGCTCTTTTCCTTAATATAGCTAATCTTCTAGCTATACTTAACCTACGAGGAAGTATATAGTTATAATTATTAGACGTAATTATAGTTAGATAATATCTACTAGCTCTAGCTACCATTAATATTTAGTAGCTCTAGATTTAGCTTTAGTTTAGTTACTAAGAGTAATATAAGTAGGAGGTAATAACTAACAAGATTCTATATAATAGTACTTTAAAGGCTTTACTTACTTATTAATTATAGCTAAGGAAGATAATACTAGCTTATAAACTTAAATCTTTCTAATATTATTCTTTATAATTATAACATCGTTAAATATATTAAATCTCTATATTATTGTCTAATATAATTATATAGTTTTAGACTTTAACGAAGCGCTATATCTTATATAATAATATAAAGCAAATAGTAATAAGATTATATATAGTTTATACGTAAGAATATACTATAGGATGTCTTTATCTAAAGAAAGCTAAGATTTCTATAATCTATAGCTACTAAACTATAAGAGATATTATTAACTTAATAGAGATAAATAATGTATTAACTAAAGTAAAGAATAGGCCTTATAAATTATACTCTTTAATTCTACTATCTAGTTATTATAAATAATTACTAAAAGTAATTTTAACTAATATAGCTCTTTTACTAAGAAGTGCTACTTAAAAAGAGATTCTATATAATTACTACTAATATTAGTTAGATAAGATACCCTCTATAGTAGTAATTCTAAATAGTAAGTAATACTAAGTATAGATTCTATATTATTATCCTTAATATTTAAAGGTTAATATAGTATGCAAACTATAGCTTCTAATAAGAGGTATTGCTACTTTTATATTTCGCGTTATTACTTCTAATATTTAGTAACTAATAAAGAATTTAACGATTAGGCTTTTAATAAATATATTACTAGTAGCGTATTTTATAAAATTACTACTAGTATTAAGACATTAATAAGATATTTAGTAAAGGAACTTTATATAGAAGTACTACTAGATATATATTTTATATAATTATTACTAACTTCTAGAAATTAATAGAATATTTAGTAAGCGGTCTAAAAGAGGCAATAAGCTAGCTAGTAATTAAACGCAGTTAGCATTAATATAAGAGATAATAGTTAACTTAATAATTAATCTTATATATAGCTAGTAGCTAGCTAGTAGTTAAGGATAGTACCTATTATAGATTTATTATTTTGCTAATAGAGATATATAAATTAATACTATAATAGGCTTCTTATATATAACGTAGTAATACTAATTATCTAGATAATAAAGCTCTTATTTTAGAGTATAAGGTATTCCTAAATTAGATATATAGTAGGTTAGAAGGATATATAGTAGGCTAAAGAGAGGAGATAGTTCATTTCTATTTAATTAATTTATAAAAGGAGTTAGCAAAGTAATCTAGTCCTTTTATAGTAAGGATATTCTACGTTATAATTATACTAATAGTAAATTAGATAAGGAGTTATTTGTAATTAAAGGTATTTCTATAAGATAGTAATTCTATCTAGTAGGCTTATCTATTATAGTATAATAGCTAATAGAGATATAGTATATAAAACAAGTATAGATATTTTATATTATATAAATGCTAGTATAAGAATTAAAGAGTAGTAGTTATTAGAATTTAAAAGGTTATAATAAGAGATCTATACGCTAATATTAATCTTACTAAATCTAGTTAGATAAACGAAGTTATATAATAATCTTTTAAGATCTTAGATAATATTATTACTTCTAAGCTAATTATTTACCTTAGTTCTAATTATATAGTTTATATCTTATCTAGTTTCTAACCTATTAATTTTTAATACTATATTAACTTCTAATCCTTACTAGTCTTTGCCTCTATATCTTCTATTCTCTATCTTATAAACTACCTCTCTTATTTCTTACGCTAATATTTAAATTCTATACCCTTACTAATACTTCTACTATTCTCTTTATACCCTTAAAACATCTATCTAATCTAAGTACTACTACCCTCTATACTATCTTTTCCTTAGCTAATAGGAACTATTAACTAGCCCGCAATAATTATTATAAGTATATCTAGCAAGCTAATAACTATAATAGTATATCGTTATAAAAATATAGACTCTATATAGCTTTAGGAAGAATTATAGAGCGTCTCCTATCCTCTAAAATAAGTATATTATACTCCTTATTGCTTATCTTACTAATAACGTAATACTCTTTACATTATAGAAATATCTATTAGATATCCCACCTTCTAAAATAAGTATATTATACTCCTTATTATCTATCCTATTAATAAAGCAATACTCTTTACGTTATAAAAACATTTATTATATATCCTACCCTCTAAAAGAAGTATATTATGCTACTTATCGCCCGTTCTACTAATAAAGTAATATTCTTTATACCTATAAAATATTTACTATATCTCCTATCCTCTATAATAAGCGTATTATTCTTCTTATCGCCTATTCTAACAATAAAATAGTATTCTTTACGCTAATAGTTATAGTACTTATAAAACTAAAACTACGTAATCTAGAAAGGCTTAAACGTTATTAGTACTAGCTACCTAGAATGCTATTAGATATTAACTATATAGTTAGGCGTCTTTATTTCTTTAAGATATACCTATTATAATATAGTAGTTAGTAATTTACTAATAGAGTAAGTAAAATAGTAATAATTATAAGATGCGTCTATATATAGTAAGGAAAGACTAGACTAACTAAGCGTTTTAAAGCTCTAAAGCCTTAAAGGCTAAAGCTTTAGTAATTAAGCGAAGTAGTAACCTCTTACGATAGAGTAATTTTAAGCTTAATAGTAAGAGCCTACGTTTATAGTCTATTTAATCTCTTAATCTATTAACTTCTCTACTTCTTCTTCTTCTTTATACTCTTATATCTAAAGAATACTTTAAATAACTATAAGATACAATTTCTTCTACTAAAACTTATAATAATAGCTCTAAAGTATATATCTATAAGCTTTAATATTAAGTATACTATAACTACTTTAAGTATACTAAAAATACCTAAAAGCTCTACTAAAGACCTAATTACCCTAAACTTAAATAAATCCTTATTACTAGAATCTACCTAACAAGCTACTCTAATTAAGTAGTCTATAAATCTAAACTAAGTACGTTTAGTAAGCTATTAAACTACTCTAATCTAATTACTATAGATATCTCTACCTTCTACTAATTCCTAATTTTATAATAAAAAATATCCTCGTTAAGAAATATTAGTATAATTACTATAAACTCTTTAAAAGCCTAACTAGGCCTAGCTAGCTATAGTTACTTCTACTAGCAAAATAGCAAATTAACTCGTTACGTTATCTATATAAAGTAATAGAAACTAGACTTTTACTTCTATTAAATAATTAGTTAAAAAGGACGAGAGCTATTATAATTATAATTATTTATTAATACTAATTTATAGTAAAGAGGATACTACTATAATAGAAAGAGGTTTTAAATATAGATTTATTTCTCCTCTAAAAGGAGAAGAAGTATAGCTAACCCTAGATCGTAAAGAATTACTAATAACTATAGTAAGTTGCTGCTATAATAATACAATACTTCTATATAACGCTTATAAAGGAAATTTATAAATTTAGTAAAAGAGGTACTATATAGCTAGTAGCAAAGTAGAAATAGTAAAATAATAAAAAGAAGCACGCTAAAAACGCTAAGTAAGTAACTTAGAACCTATTACAAAGAAGGCTACTTATAGTTAAGCACGCGTATATTAAAGCACCTAAGATAATATAATTAATATAGGCTCTATAACTTTATCGCGAAATAATATAAAGACTATAGTATTACTTAAAAGTTTAATAACTTCTCTAACTTAAGTTATAGTTAAGAAGCTATTACCATCCTCTAAATTATCTACAAGTAAGAAGTTAATACTAAAAGTAGACCTTTAGGTCCTAATTCTATAGTTCTTAGAAAAGCAATATATATTTAGTAATATAAAAGTATCTATCTTTAATAACCGCGTTAAAACTACTAATATCTAAGTTATATAACTACTCTTCTACTTACTCTAAAAATAGATCTTTAATAATATTAATCTAATAATGCTTTAAGTACTTCTTAAATACTAACTAGTACGAGGTCTATAATAGTATAAATATTCTACTCCTTAGCTTATAAATATTCTTAAGATACTACCTTTATTATATACTATAATAACATATTGCCTTACTACAAATTAGATTAAATATTCTTATTAGCGTTACTTTAAAATTTAAAGTCTTAGTCTATTCTAAACAAAGAATAGTAAAAAACTAATATTAGTATATACTATCTATATAATTATAAAAGTTAAGGATAAAAGCATTCTATTTAAGGGTGCCTATATAAATTATATTATAAAAGGATATTATAAGACTTACTCCTTTTATAAGGATAATAAGTAATTAACGCCTAAGCTACGTCCTAATGTCGCAAAGACTAAAAAGGCTAAGGAGGACTTTAGTAAATTTATATCTTAGTAAATTGCTTACCTTATTACTAGTAAGGAAAAATAGAAGTTATAGAAGACTAAATAATACGAGATAGTAATTAAAGGAGTAGAAACTTAAGATATAGCTATTTAAAAGGGTTTAGTTTAACTAACGACTATAATAATAATTTCCTACAAGATATATATTATTTGCCTAAAGATAGATAAATAATAATTCTTATTTAATCTTTTAAGACTAGACTTAGAGAATTTTTATCGTTTTTAATACTACGTTATTACTTGCTAGTAGGCTTATATACCTATAAGCTATTACTAAATTCTATAACTCTACTTATACTCTTAAAGTATAAGTAATAATATACTTCTTAACTATAAATAGGATAGGTAATCTATAACTAACTATACTATACTTATAAATTTAGATTAGGTAATCTCTATTTTTAGCTTATCTTATCTTAATCTATAGAGCCTAATTAGTATAGTAGTATATAAGCTATATTAGTAGATTATATCCTAGTTAAATATTCCTTATTTTAGCTAACTACATCTAGTAGCGATAGAGCTAAGCTATAGATTATATCTTAAATAACGTAATAGATATAAGCTATCTAATAATATAGTAAAGTCTTTTACTAGCTTACTATTAGAATGTCTTAAACTACTACTAAGTAGTAATACTTTTAGAAGTTAACGTTATAAAGTTAAAAAGAGATTTCTAAAATCTCTTTCCTTTAGAATAGGATAATAGTAGGTTATATATCTAAATACTAGCTAGTCTATATTAGTCTATAAGTTAAACTATTTTATAGATCTACTCTAATTATAATTACTTAGAGCTCTATACTAGAAACTAGTAGTACTATTACTCTTATTAGTACATTAATAGCTTACTTTAGCTTAATAGGTAACCTAACATTTAAAGATATACTCTAGAGCTTAT
>MU004231.1:427735-459323 GCA_010405405.1 Microthyrium microscopicum
CTTTCCTTATAAAGCTTAAGGCCCCTATTAAATAAGCTCTAGACCTAGAGTTATAGACTCTTTTTATTATAAAGCTTAAGGCTTCTATTAAATAAGCTCTAAGCCTAGAGTTATAGGCTATTTCTATTATAAAGCTTAAGGACCTTATTAAATAAGCTCTAGAGTATTTTATTAAAACTAAGTTATAATTATTTCTTTAACTTAAGATAGAGGCTAGCTCTTAAGTTTTACTAAAAGCTTCTATTAAGCCTAATATAAAGCTACCTTTTAATATTAAGCTTAAGGTATTTTTTAAAGCTAGAATAGATATTACTATATTAGGAATTAAAATATAACCTAACCCTTAAGTATTTAATAAACCTATACCTAATTAATTTATAGTACTATCTATTATCTATACTAAGTAGCTAGTAGACTCTAAACGCTATTAACTTAATAGATATATATAGACGTATTAAGAAGGTAACTAGTTTACTATATAGAAGTAGTAAGATAAGTAATACGCTTTAAAGGATAAGAAAGTATTTAAACTAAAGCTAAGGTTTAGACTAGTACGTATAGAGATTTAATATCTAAGGCTAACCTATTCTATTAGGCTATTAAGATCTAATACTAATTTATCTTACTTAAAGAATATTTACTTTATTAACTATAAGGTTATAAAGCTAGGTTTTAACCTAAGAATTAGGTATTTTAGTATACTTTAGTATCTTATTTATAATAATTAATATTATACTTTATTCTAATTATTAATATATTTCCTAGGTTAAAGAAGAAGAGAGAACTTATAATAGTTTAAGGATTACGTAGTAATAGATTATATTTTATTTCTTAATTTATTTTATTACTTTAAATTTAGTAGTTTATTACCTAATTAATATAGTACTATTAATTACTTTATAAAATAAGACCTTACTATTAATAAGAGTTCTCTTCATTTAATTAAATTTATAGAAAAGTAAGAGCTCTTTATATTGCCTATACTTAAAGAACTTTCTAAGAAACTTAACTATAGTATTATAATTTAAAGTATTAATATTTTTCTTAAAACTATTATAGCTATTATTTATAAACTTTTTATAGTCTAGAGTATAAATATAGTTACTTACTACTTTATAAATATATATTTATATATTTATAACTATTAAGAAGAAGTTAGAGTCTAGAAGTATATATAGCTATACCTTAAGTTATATATTACTATAATCTTAGAATTATTTTAATTCTCTTAGCCTTAAGCTCTAAGAAGATACTAGTAGAGTTCTATTAGTAATAGACTCTATTTATTATTAATAGATACTTAAAGTTAGAATAAAGGTTTACTTACGTATATTCTAAGTTTAGGTTTTTATTTATTTCTATTAGTATATATTTCATTAGTAATAGTAAACTAATATAAGAAGTAATCTTTATTATTTATCTTTATATATAGCTTTATTATGCCCTATACTTAGCTAACGTAATTTTCTAATATATAGATAGCTTTATTTAGCTAGTAGTTATATACTTAGGTGTTATATAATATTAGTAATTATCTTTTACTTTTCTTTATACGTATTATAGTTATTAAGACTATAGTGTAAGTCTTAAAGTTGCTTCTTTATAGCTATAGCTAATTAGGTATATTTATTTAAGTTTATATTAAGTTATTATATTAGCTCCTTCTTAGTTATATTTAGATGCTCCTTTAAGCTATCTTACTATTTAGCTATATTATCTTCTAAAAGTTTAACTACAATATAGAGAGATTATTAAGTAAGAAGAATAGTATAAGATTAGAGTTAGAATAGAGAGAATATACTAAAGATTAATAATAAGTATATTATAAGGATTAGGAGTTATAAATTTATTATAACGTAGAAAAAGGAATATAAGGGAAATATATTATAGTAGTACTTAAATAATTAGAAACGCGTTATTACTTAGGACTACGTGCTACTTATAACTAGATTTACTAGTTTTAAGGGCCTATATATTAAGTCTATAGATATTTTTACGCTACTAGAAGAAGACTTATAGATTTATATTTAGGTTAGTAGTTATAGTTAGATTATATTTACGTATAAAATATAAAGTAAGTAGTAGTATTTAGCGTTAATAGTATAATAAAGTAAATATTCTTTAAGATTATATAAAATGTTTTTAAAAATTTCTAGACTTATCTAGACTTTCTAGACTTTTTTAGATATACTATTATTTAAAACTTATACACTTTTAGAGAAGGTTACTTTATAGATACGTTTATAGCTTAGAATTACTATCTTTATATTTCTTATACTATAATGTATAATATTATAGATTTTATCCTTTAGTATAATAAGTTAGCTAATAGTTATAACTATTCTAATACTATAGAGTTATAGCCTCTATATTATTATAGTTTTGCTTTATGACTTATTATTTAGTATATTTACTATACTTAGATAGTAATTAAGTCTAGTATATAAATTCTAAAAGGTAATATCTATTCTAGATATAGTTAAGATATTCTATACCTTATTATAATAAAGGTCTAAATAGTAGATTATTCTTAGCCCTTTCTAGTAACTAGCTTCCTATATATTAATATCTTATAAGCTTTTATTATTAATGTAAGGTTTCTAGTAATAACTTACTTACTAGTCTTATAATTTAAGAAATTATATATTTATAGAATAGATTATGCTTACTAGGATAAAAAGGATTATATAGGTAGTAGTTTAGACGTTCTAGCTTATTTATTATTAGCTCTCTATATTTAAAATTATTAATAGCTATATAGTTTTACTTATAGGATTACTATCCTTATCTCTATTAAGTTAAAGAATATTAGTACTAAAAGATATATTATAGCAATAAAGCCTTTAGTTATAATCTTCTGCTTCTAAGAGTAAATCTATAGTAATAGCTTTAGGTTTAGTAACTCTAATAAATTAATAAAGGGGTTAGTAATTATTATTATTATTTTGTTCTCGTTTAAAAGTAAGGTAAGTAAATTAAGAGTATACTATAAAGTTTAAGAACTATCTATAGCTATCTATACGTAGTTATTATTATATAATAAGTTCGTCTTAAGTAGGTATTATTATAGGCTTTAATATAGCTAGTTTATCTATAATTAGTATTAATTAAATAATAAGAAATAGCATAAATAAAATAAAAGTCTAATAGCTATTTTGTATAAAGTAGACTTATAATAAGATTGTGTCTTTTCTCTACTATAGTAGTTAAAAGCCTTAATATATTATCTAAGACGCTACGTTATATTCTAAATTCTATATTATATAATCTATTATAAACTTTATAGCCTTTTATGAATATAATTCTATTAGGTACTTTATTTATAAGGTACTAGAGATAAGTACCTAAGTATATATAGTCTTTAATATTTTCTAAGTTATTTCTATTAAAGTAAATAAAAGGTATACTTACCTAGAGGTAAATAAGAATAATATAAAAGGAAAATATAATATACTTAAATATTTTAGATTTAATAACTCTAGTTAATATTATACCTTCTTAGTAGGAATTAAAGACTCTTCTATTTTTAATAAATAATAATATTTTATAATATAGACTAGGTTACGCTAATTAATCTATAAAGCGTACTAATAGAACTAAATAGTAATAATTACTATTTAGTTTTCTATTTAAAGCGCTAACCTTTTCTATTTTAATTTCTAGCCTAAATATAATTAATAGTAATAATTTAGACTTCTATTATCTCTAAATTATTATATTAGCTTAGTTTTATAGCTAATTATAATAGTCTAATTGTCTTCTATCTTTACTTACTACGTCTCTTCTTCTTTTATCTTTTATTTTACTTATTTTTTTTCTTTTTCTCTCTTCTTCTCTTATTCTTTATTTTTCTTACTTATAATCTTTTCTTTTTCCTTTTTCTTCTTATTTACTACTCTAAGGTATAGGTAGAGAAGGTAATAGTAATAATATTAATATAATAAATAGTTTTGTAGCTAAGGCTTATCTTATCTTAGTAGACTCTACTCTTCTCTCCTTAAAGATAATATTTTGATCTTTATATTAACTAATATATGTTTAATATAAAGATATAGTTACTATAGATAGGAAAAGATAAGTAGTAGAAAAGAGGATAAGAAGCTTTAAAGCTTAATAGTAATTTTAAGTTTAGAATTTTATGTAACTTTTTTAATAGTTAATTAGATTCTTAGATTTTAAGAGTAGTAAAATAATCCCTTTTATTAAATATATCTATAGCTTAAGATTCTATTTCCTTTAATTACTACTTTTAATTACTATCTCTCTTATAACTTATCTTATTGTTTATTATATATCTTTTATAGATAAGTATATTTAGAATGTCTAAAATTATATTAAAGAGCTCTCTAATATAGAGACTAGAACCTTTAAAGTAAGAAAGTATAGATAAAGAAAATTATTTAAGCTTTTAAAGCTAATATTATTAATTAACTTTAATATAGTGACTATAGGTTTTATATAATAACTTTTAGTTTCTACTTAGCAAAGAGTATTTTATATCTTAAACTCTAGGCCTTCTTAGCCTCTTTAGCTACTACCTTAACCTCGTTTTTAAGTATAGTCTTTTCTAATAAGTTAGTAATTTCTTTTACCTTAGCCTTCTCTTTTAACTAAGCCTTTTTTATAGCCTTTTTTATAGCCTTCTTTACGTACTTCTTTATCTTTTTTATGTTCTTTAGTTTCTTTACGTTCTTAGCTTTTAAGTAGAAATATAAGATATAATAAGCTTATTTTTAGTAGAGTAGATAATTACGTAGCTATAGCTCTATATTTATAAAATAATTAGTCTATACTTAATTATTTTAGAGGATTATAGTTCTTACTCTTAATTTTATTTATGTCTTAAGTATTACTTTGCTCTTCCTTAGACTTCTTAAAAATTAGCTTAAGGTGCTTTAAGTAAGTTTAATTAAAGCGTAGTAATACCTATCTAAGTAAATCCTAATAAGAGATATAGAAAGGATAAGTTACTATAACTAGAATAGGTATATATTAAAGTATATATCTAAATAAAGCTAATTATAGAGAAGTATAATTATAGTTAACGTATTAGGATTAAACGCTATTTAAATCTAGATACTATATTAGGTTTTTTAAAGTTTATATATTTATATAAGCCTATTAGGTTTATAGGAGCTTAACTAAGTTTATAGATTATCTTAATATAAGAGATAATATAATATTTATAGTTATTAGTAGTAAATATAATACTAAGATAGATAAAGATATTAGGCGTAAAGATAAAGTTAAATAAGTAAGCTAAGAATTAAAACTAGTAATAGTTATTATAAGTAAGTCTTAAATTTAGGTAATAAAGTTACTTAGACTAGTAGTTTATTATTAAGGTTATAAAAGGACGTAGCCTTTCTTATTTAATTAAATAGAACTTAATACCTTAAGTTTAAGCCTTCTTAACCTTTAGTTCTTTATTCTTATCTTTTTCTATTTCTCTCTCCTTCGTTACCTTTTTCTTAGCCTTTAAATATAGATAAAGTAAATAATAGAATTAATCTTAATAAAGAGGGTAGTTATGTAGCTAGATTTTCTCTAATTTATTTAAGCGTATTAATAATGCTAATGTTATAATATAGTATAATTTACTAACCTTTTACTAGTAGAGATAATAGATTTACTTATAGAAAAGCTAAAGTTAAAGGACTAAATTACTAATTTTTATTTTTAGGGGAGTTCTAATATTATAAATAAATAGGAGGAAGATTAATAAAATACTCTATTAAAACGTTAGCTTAGATTATTAATTACTTAATAGTATAGATAATATAGCTCTATAATTCTCTTTAAGCTCTTTACCTAAGATCCTAGTAGGAGCTATAGAAATTAATAGTGCTATATTATTTACTTTATAAATTAATATTACTAGGAAGAGGAAATATAAATAGAATAGCGTTTATAAATAAATATAGCTAGGTTATATCTTATAGATACACGCTAGAAGATATTTAGCTAAATAGATACTTTATAGGCTATAAGGCGTTATTATCTATCCTTATTATTCTTCTATCTCTCTCTAAATTCTTTTAGCTACTAGATATATTTATTAGTTTAGTTAAGATATTTAGATTTACTATAAAGGCGTATTTTATATATTAATAGTAATAATATTAACTTTAAGTATATTTTCTAATATTCTATATTATTAACAATTTAATAGTAATACTTTAACTCTTACTATAAACTAAACTAATTATATATAAAGTTATTTATTAAATTTATTATTTCTAGGCTTTATCTTAATTATAACTAAACTCTCTTTAATATTCTAGTATATATTATTTTTAATATTCTTTAGGTATTTCTATATCTCTTCTATAGATAGAGAAGCTAGGGCTTCCTTAGGTTAGAATACTAGTTTAGTTAATTTAGGCTAGGTTAGTCTTAATTTAAGATATATTTATAAATCCTTAAGTCTTATTAGTTATATTACTTAACCTTTAGAATAAGCCTTTATAAAACCTATAATATTTAACTAAAGCTTATTAATATTTTATAATAGTATATTAATTAGATTATTATCTAAGTATAATACGTTAATTAAGATATACTTTACTATATTACCTACTTAAAGAACTTTTCTAGTACCCTAAGTCTAATTGCTTAGTAATATTAAAATAGATATTATAATTAGATGCTTTGCCTATTACTAGTTGTTTCTAGTACTATAGCTACTATACGTTCTAACTAGAACCTAAATATTCTTATTAAAAAGGTATTTACTTACTCTTAATAGCGTTTAACTACTTATAGTAAACTTTAGAATATTTTAGAAGAAGTAATAGATATTAGCTTTATTACGTAAGGATAAGCTAGTTCTTAAATAGCCTACTTTAATTAGAGATAACTTTTTACTTAACGTGCTAGTTTTACTAAAATAAGGTGCTTAAAGATTAAATTTCTTAATTATATATTAAAGTACTATTATAATTATACTAGTAGAAGTAGAATACTTTATAATAATTAAGACCTTACCCTATTATAAGCCTTATTTCTTTTGCTCTCTATTAAGAAAGTACATTTCTAGGTTAGTATAGACTTTTTTAATAATATTTACTACGTACTATATTTAAGCGCTTATCTTTAAAAACTAAGGGGCTTCTTTAATAAAGAGATTATTCTTAGGCTTAGCTAGTTTCTTAGAGTTAGGCTTTAGAGGTAAGCTATTATTAATTCTTACTAGTACGTAATAGAGATTATCTTTAGCCTATTCTTTAATTTTCTTTATCTATTTTAATATTAATAGATAGGGCACCTTAATAATAGGTTTATAATATATAATCTTAGTAGAGGTTTAGTAGACTATATAGTTAGCTAGCTTAGCTTATATTTATTTAGCTTAATGTAGTTTACTTTTACGCTAAGTACTAGAGTTATTAATAATAGTTATCCTTAGTTTGTTTATTTACGCTACTATGTATTTATTAAGCTTATTTATAAGCTATATTACTTTTAGGTCTATCGTATTAATAATAATAAGCCTTATTTTATTTAGAGGTAGTATAATATACTTTTAACTAAAAAGCTTTATATCTATTATATAGTAGAGTTTAAATAAGGTATATATACTAGCTAAAGTGGCGCTTGCTTAGGCTTATTCTTTTATAAGCTATTTCTCTTCTTTTTTATTAGAATACTTATATAATCTTATATCTTTTATAATAAGTATAGTAATTTAACTAGAAATAGTATTAAATAATAAAGGAGTAAATAATACATAGTTATTAGTAAAGATTGCCTAATTTTTCTTTAATTTCTATTTAAGAAACTTCCTAATATCTTTATTAGTATTAGAGAAGTAAATATATTATATATTTACTAAGTAAGTAATTAGGTTTAGTTAGCTTATTATAGTATTATAATATGTCCTAGATTAACCTAATATAGTAGCTTTAGACTATATACTATAATAGTACTTTAGTAGTATATAACTAGGTATATAGGTTTTTTTATTAATATTAGAATAAGTTAAATTATTTAGTATTTAATATCTATAAGACTTATCTAAGACTAAGACTCTAATTATAAAGTATTTTTAATTATATAAGCGTTTATCTTTATTTATTACTAATTCTATATTAGTATAGAGGTAGTTCTTAGGTTTTAGAGTTTTATAATATTTAGTTTTCTATTTTTCTAACTACGCTTATAAGAGTCTTATAATTAGTTATAAGACCTAGGATATATATAAACCTAATATCATTAATATAATAATACTAGTTTACTTAGATATTTTAAAATTAGTTTTAAAATTAGTAAAAAGTTTACATATATAAGAGACTTTATTTAAGAATATAAACTTAGGTTTTATACTTAAATAGTTAACGTAGAGGGTAAATACCTAGTTAGGCTTACTTTTATATTTTAAGGTATTAATTACTTTTTTCTATTTATTTAACTAAACTAAGATTATAGATATAATTATTTATATATAGTTTATACTAATAATAAGAGTATTATACTAGTAGTTATTAGGGTTAATATAAGTTATAATAGATAGTAACTATACTAGCAATTTCTTAAAGTAATAGTATATTATAGATTAGTTAAGACTCCTTAACTATATATAAAGACCTTTCTCTTTATTCTTAAGACCTTAATAACTAGAGACCTAAACGTCTAATAAATATCTCTTAAGAAGCTTAGGTTTTTTTTCTTTTATAAGGCGCTACTTCTTTATATATATTACTACGCTTTTAATTTATTAATTATTTATTTAAATAGTAACTAGTATTTAAATAGTTTTCTCTAAGCCTAAAACGTTTATAATATAAAAGCTTTACGTAAGGATAATATACTTATATATAATTATTACTCTAATAGCTTAATAAATTTAAATATTAACTTTAAATCTAAGAATAATAAAGTCTAATATATTACTCTTATTTTTATAATTAAAGAATATATATATCTTTCTCTAGTCTTTAAGTATTAAGTGCTTATAAGTTTTACTTTATAATAATTTTGCGTAGAAGCTTATAATAAAGGAAGCTTTTAAATTCTTATCTTTAACTATTCTAAACTCTTTACGTTCTATATATATATTATAAAATAGTTTAGCTTATAAAGCTTTAGTATATAGAGCTTTACCTATTATAGAAGACTTAAGTATAATAAATCTACGTTTAGTATAGTTAAAGTAGTTAATAAAGAAACTAGTTCATTCTTAGATATATTTATTTTTAGAAGTCTTTAATATATAAAAGTTAATAATATTAGGTATTAGTTTATATATATTAGATAGATAAGGTTTAATTTGTTTCTTATAAGCTTACTATATATTAATTCTTATATTGCTATTCTTACTATTATAATTATATTATTACTTATCCTTATAAGGTTATAATTCTTAGAGGTATTTTACTTTTATACTACGTAACGTATTTACTTTATCTAATAAAGAAGATAGTAAGTTTAGTAACTAAGATTTAGATAGCGTAGTAACTTTTTTTATAGTTAAATTATTTACTTTAGTAGCTATAGAGTTATCTAGTATAGTAATATCTTTCTTAGTTAAGTCTTTAGCATTTATAAGAATATTTACTATAAGTAGTAATAATTCTAAGTTATTAGTAGTAAGATTAATAACGTCCTTAATGCTAATAAGATTAATAATATACTTAAAGGAACTTAAAGGTTTAGTATAGCTAGAAAAAGATAGCTTATTTTAAGAAGATAACATAGTTAAAGAAGCTAATATACTTAGAGAACTATAGCGTTTTCTTAAGTAATTAAGAAAGGGTTTAGTTATTATTAAATAACTTAATTTTCGTAAAATAAAGAGTAATATAATATAATCTAGAGTAGTAAAATTGGGTCTTTATAAATAACGTATTTTAGATAGATAATTAATATTTATAGAAATTAGTACTTATACTTTGCTATCTTCTATCTATATATTACTAATAGAAGGCTTAAGGCTTTAAGGCTATATAAGTTTATTACTATTTAGAAGTAGTACTTAATCTTGTTATACGCTCTCTATCTCTAACTTAATAATACGTTCTTTAAGTTCTTAAAAAGATATAGTAATAATATTTATAGGTCTAGCGCTATCTAGAAGTAGTACTTAATCTTATTATATACTTCCTATCTTTAGCTTAATAATACGCTCTTTAAGTTCTTAAAAAGATATAGTAGTAGTATTTATAGGTCTAGCGTTATCTAGAAGTAGTACTTAATCTTATTATACGCCCTTTATCTCTAGCTTAATAATATACTCTTTAAGTCCTTAAGAAGATATAGTAGTAGTATTTATAGGTCTAGCGCTATTTAGAAGTAGTACTTAATCTTATTATATACTCTCTATCTCTAGCTTAATAATAGGCTCTTTAAGTCTTTAAGAAGATATAGTAGTAGTATTTATAGGTCTAGCGCTATCTAGAAGTAGTACTTAATCTTATTATATACTCTCTATCTCTAGCTTAATAATAGGCTCTTTAAGTCCTTAAGAAGATATAGTAGTAGTATTTATAGGTCTAGCGCTATCTAGAAGTAGTGCTTAATTTTATTATATGCCCTCTATCTCTAGCTTAATAACGCGTTCTTTAAGTCCTTAAAAAGATATAGTAGTAGTATTTATAAGTCTAGCGCTATCTAGAAATAATGCTTAATTTTATTATATGCCTCTTATCTCTATATTAGTAGTAGTATTCTAGGGCTATAATATTTAGACTAGTAAGCTTAGAGGAGTATAATATTCTTAGCTACTATTCTTATTAATTGCTTCTAAGATTAGAGTTAATTTTGTCTTTACTTCCTTACGTTTAGACTTGCCTCTATTTTTCCTACTAAATAAGCTTATTTATACTAAAGTCTATTATTCTTTATAATTATAAAAACTAGATTTATTTTTAAATTTTTTTTTATTTATAGATACTAAAAGATTATAGCTACTACTAACTCTTTTTATATCGTCCTTATTATTATAGTACTTTTACTTTATTCTACTAAGCGGTACTAGTAGAAATTCTAAGTCTTCTTCTTTAGAATTATCTAGATTACTATTTAAATTTATTTTAAAATCCTTAACTAAGCTATTTTTAGAATCCTTATCTAAGCTATCTTTATTATCTTTAATAACCTTACTATCTTTATTATCTTTAGTAACCTTATTATCTTTATTATCTTTAGTAACCTTACTATTTTTATTAAATTAGTTAGGAATAGGATCTTTATACGTATTATATTTATATATTAATAGTTTAGTAGTAAAGGTAGGTTAAGTAGTTAGCTAGGGATCTATATAAGATTAAGTATAAGGTTTCTTATTATATTTATTTTAAGGTAAAGGAGAAGGGCTTAGAGTAGAAGTAACTAAGGCCTTACGCTTTTATTTACTAGTATAAATTTTCTTTAAGAGAGATTTAACCTAGGTAACCTTAAAAGTAATCTTTCTTAGCCTATAGGGATTATTATAGGCAACTTTAGTAAAATTATATATATCTAAACTTATTAAAATAGTTTAATTATCTTATATTTAACCTATACTATAAATTGTATTTAGACTTTTAGATAGGTTTAACTTTAGGCTTATTATGCCTTTAAAGTACTCTATACTAATCTTAACTATATATTTATAGATATCTATATTTATCTTAGATAAGTTAAAAGGGCCTAGTTTATATATATCTTTTAGGTCTAGTATAACTTATTTTTATAAGGAGTTCTTAGTAAATACTAGTATAATTATATTAAGGTCTTTACTATCTTAAGTATTAGTTTTCTAAAAGGTAGATAAAGACTATTAAGTTTTATAGTATTTCTTTAAAGTAGGCTTTTTTTTTTTTAATTATATACGTGTAGGAGAGTCTAATAGAGCTAAAGAAGATAGCTAAATAAATCTAGATAGTATATAGCTATTACTAGAGGTATATACGTAAGATTAGAAAGGGTCTAGTAGAGCTAAAGAAGGTAGCTAAGTAAATCTAGGTAGTATATAACTATTACTAAAGGTATATATATAAGATTAGTTATACTATAGTATATTATTATAATAACTTCTTAAGGTACCTTAGAAGAAGTTATTATTACCTTTATTAGTATAGCTTAGCGCTATATTCTTACTAGTATTAAATTACTATAAAGTTTAATATAGGCTATAGCTATTAAAACCTAGCTAAGGTAGAATTATACCTTTAAATCTAAATATTATAAAGTTATACTAAGTTAGGTTATACTATATAAATAGTAGAAGTTATATTTTATAATAGCTAGGCTACTATTATAGTTAATAGTAGACATTACTATTTTAAAAGCCTAGTAGTAATATTATATAGCCTTAGTATTTATATTAGTTAAATAAAGGATAAGACGTAGCTAAACTTAGGCTATTACTTTATAGTTACGATATATTTAGTAATATACTATTAATAGGGTTTAAATAGTAAGTATGATTTTCTTATAGTCTATTTATAGTTTTATAAAGCTAGTTAGGAAGCTAGAAATAGTATAACTAATATTTTTTAAAAGTAGAATTACTATACGTATCTTTATTATTAAATATTATAAACGCTTAGGTTATTTATAGAATAATTAGGATTATATCTAGCTTTAAAGTAAAATAATTATATAGATTATAAGGCTACTTTTGCTACTTATATTATTCTTAATAAGCTTATTTATTACTAATAAGATATTACGCGTATAAAAGTATAATCTAGTTTAGGGCTTTATAAAAAGGGATATTAAATACTAATAAGATAATAGCTTAGAAGAATTATAAATTACGTTTAATAACTTTAATATATTTAAGATTATAGTTAATAGTATTAGTAAGCTATCTAATTACGCTAAATTAGTTAAGAATATCCTTTTTTATAATAAAGATAATATTAAGGACTATTTTGTTAGTATAATAGCCTAATTCTATATAAAGGTTTATTTTAGTTACGTTATTCTTAGCTCTAACTATCTACTTAGCCTACTTATAATCTCTCTAATTATACTTAGAGTTTGCTTTATAAATTGTCTTTACTACGTTATTTATAGGGTTTAGTATAGATTTATTAATAAAGTTAATAACGCTAGAAGAGGAAGATTTATTAGATATAGTAAATTAGTAGTAGATTAAAAGTAAAAAGTATTTAGTAAGGATATATTAAAGCTAGTAAGTTAAGTTAGCTAAAATATTTATTTAGTACCTCTAAGTAGTATTATACTATATCTTTAAAGTTAGCTATTATAAAATATTATACCTATAGGCTACTACTAGCTAAAAGTAAGGTTTATACTAAAGGAGAGCTAGTTCTAAAGGTCTATATATAAAATACTAAAACTTTCTAAAGTAAGGGTACTAAGGGAATAGCTTATTTAATGTTATAATTAATTTATAAGGAGGAATTATACCTAGAGGCCTTATTAAAGGAATAGTTAGGTATATAAAAGTCTTAAGCTATAGAATTAAGAATACTAATTTATATCTTTAACTTAAGGAGAAGAATTTAATACCTATAGAGCTAAACTAAAGCGATTACTAAGTATATAAAATACTAATAGCTAAAAAATAGATAAATTAAAAGAACTTATTTAATCTAGTAATTATAGAGGAGTAGTAAGGTAGAGATATAGTAGTAAGAGAGGAAGTATTAAAGGCTTAGAGAAAGGATATTTTAAAATAGTAAAGTAGAGCTTAGCTAATATAAGCTTAAACTTAAAAGGAAGTCTTAGCTTATATAAGGTTAGCTAAGTTCTTAACTTAGTAGTTATAATATAAGGTTTAGTAGTAATTATAATAGAATAAGAAACTATAATTAATATTTATATCTATACTTAATATTTAAAAGGAAAGGAGTAGTCTTTCTTAATTTTAAGAGCTATATAATTATTACGTATAGGCTTTAGTAAGGTTTCTACCTATTTAACTAGAAGATTCTATACTAGAAGAGGAAATATTTCTATTTTCTTATTACTAAATCTCTCTTATTACTATTCTCTTATTACTATTCTATAATTATTAAATTAAATAAGTTCTTCTAAATCTATCTTATACTTAGTTATTATATATAGAATAGCGTAGCTTTATAATAACTCTATTAGTAGATAAACTTTTAGTTACGTCTTTAGTAGAGAAAATAATTCCTTACTCTATTTCTATAACCTCTTTCTTATTACTACCTCTTTCTCTTACTACTTTTTATAATTATAAGAATTAAATAAGTCTTCTTAAATAATTCCTTAAGTTTATCTTTTTATAAATAGTATAGCTTAGTAACCTAAAGTTTAGGCTAAATAGCTAACTTTTAATAGTTACGCCTTTAGGCTTTAGTATAGTAAGTAAGTTACTACTTTTATTACTATTATTTATCTTCTTTTCTTAATACTTCTCTTTCCTTAAAGAAAATACTACCTAAATTCTTTATATCTTCTATCTCTTCCTTAGCTCTTACTCTACTTATTATAAGTATAGCTACTTATAACGCTTTATATACTTAGTAATTAGTATATAATTATAATAGCTAAATCTATAGCTAAAATATAGATAAAAACGAAATTCTTACTAAGATCTTTAGCTATCTAGCTATTATAATCCTAAAACTTCTTCTTAATTAGCGTAAAACTTATACTTCTTATAAAAATAGTAAGCTAAATAATTCTAAAGCTATTAAAATATAAGTTTAAAGAAATTTATTTCCTTATTCTTAGCTAATTACTTATATAGACTAGATTCTATAGCTATCTCTATCTACCTAGCTAAAGAGGATTCTTTATCTATATTTCTAGACTTAAGTAAATAAAATTCTAAGACTAAGGATAAAGATAAAGTAAAAGTCTAGAATAGTTTAGAAGCCTCTAAATATACCCTTATACTAACGCCTTAAATAGATCTTAAGAATTCTTAATATACTATTTATAATCTTATAGTAAATTTATCTAATAGTAAGTCCCTAATCTAGTAGATCTATAGCTTATAAGTATATTTAGGTAAGCCTTATTTAGAAGATATACTAAAGAAAGGTCTAAAAGTAGCTCTTAGTAGAGATAATCTAGTTAATAAAGTAAATTAATACTTAGGTAATAGTATTAATAATAAAGTTAATTAAGATAGTATTACTAATAAGCCTAAATATATATATAGATTAAAAAAGAAGCATTAATAGGCTATAGTTTCTAATATTAAAGTATAATTCTCTACGATAAAAAATAATAAATAGGTTACCTAGTTTATATTAATCTTAACTATCTATCTATATTTTAGAGATAAAAGAAATACTTTTAAAGTTAATAAGAATAAAAATAATATATAGGAAAATATTATAACTCTAATAGTTAAAACTATTTACTTCTTACTAGATAATCTAATTATAGAGAAGAAAAAGATAGACTAGATAGTTACTAAGTTTTTTATAGTTATTCTAGAGAAGTAACTTATCTAATTAGCTTATAAGATTAATTAAGACGTTAAATACTATAGAAGTATACTAGCTATAGGCTATATAACTATGCTTATTATTAAGATATATCTTAACTTATTAAATAATCCTTTTTAAGTCTACTCTACTATAACTAGTAATTTAATAGTTAGTAGTAAGGATACTAAATTTAACCTATTTCTCTACTATCTCTAATATACTATTTAGAATTAGTACTTTATAGTCTTTTAGTTCTTTAGGGTTAATACTAGCCTAGCTATACTTATAGAAAAGAATCTTCCTTAGCTAATCTCTTAAGGCGCGTAAACTAATTTAGATATTATTCTTATTAATATTAATTATCTATTTATAAATAGCGTCTTTAGCTTATAGAAGGGTTATATTGCCCTCTTAGATAATTATAATAATCTTATAAAAGTAAAGAATAATAGAATTATAAGTTTATTATATATAGTCTATTCTTTAGTCCTATATCTATTTATAGCCTAGAGTATAGATCTAGTAGAATAGCTTTATTAGGCGTATAAGTAGAATAAGGCTCTCTATAATACTATATTACACGCTACTAAAATATTAGGAGATAAAGACTATAAATTCTTAGTAAGCCTTAATTTCTATACTATAGTAAATAAATGTAAATATTCCTATTTTTAAGAGGGTAATATTTATATAATCTAACTTAAGCTAGGAGCTAGACTTAAGAGCTCTTAATTTATTACTAAAGTTATTAACTAGGATTATAATATTTAAGCTACCTATAACGTGCTTATAATTATATACTATTCTTCTATTATACCTAATAATAGATATACTAATAATGCTTAATTTTCTTTATTCTAAATTTCTAAAGAAGTTATTATTCCTTTAGACTATAGCTAATTAATTAAGAATCTACGTAAGGCCTTTCTTAAACTAAAAAGGCTAGAGATTAAGGTATATATATATAATTTAGATAAGCCTATTATACGTTAAATAAATAGTCTTAACTAGGCATAGTTAAAATAAAAAGAATATAATCTAGATTGCTACTTTACTATAGTACTTAGCTTATATCTAGACTCTTTAGAATATTAGCTTTTATTAGAGAAGATTCTTACTATTTATGCTTTATTCTTACTTCTTAGAAAGGTAGAGTTTAGTATTATATTAAAGCATACTAAAGAAGTATTAATAGACGCTAACGCGCTAAAAAAGTTAACTATAAAGATTAATAAAGTATAAGAAGATACTTTATTAAGTAGCTTATCCTCTAGTAATATTAAGAATAATATATTAAAACCTTTAACTAGTTAGACTAAAGAAACTTTAAAGGAAATAAGTAGTAGTTCTACTTTATAAAAGCTAATTAATAAGCTACTTAATCTAGATTTGTCTAACTATATAACTAAATCTTAGTTTAAATAGGAATTTAAAGCTAATAATAATAATACCTCTTATTCTTCCTTCCTCTTCGTTTAAGATAATGTTAATATAGAATCCTTAAATGCTACTATAGTAGTGCTCCTTTATTCTACTAATAATAGTACTTCTTAGCCCCTTTATCTTTCTATCTAAGATAATATTAATATAGAATCCCTAGATACTATTATAGTAGCGCTCCTTTATCTTAATAATAATAGCACTTCTTATTTTTCCTCCTTCTTTATCTAAGATAACGTTAATATAGAATCCTTAAATGCTACTATAGTAGTGCTTCTCTATTCTATTAATAATAGTACTTCTTATCCTTTCTCTCCCTCTATCTAAGATAATATTAATATAGAATCCTTAGATACTACTATAGTAGCGCCCCTTTATTCTACTAATAATAGTACCTTCCTCCTTATAGAGTCTTAAGCTTAGAATTAATAGACTAAGCTAGAGGTTGCTAAAGCTAATAGTAAATAGGGTTAGTAATTAAAAGTAGCTAATAATAAATAGGGTTAGTAATTAAAAGTAGCTAACGACAAATAGGGTTAGTAATTAAATACAGCTAATAACGCTAATAATAATAATAATAATAATAATAATACCTACAAAGATATACCTAAAGATATTTCTAATTCTAATAAATAGTTAGATAATAAGATTATGCCTATAAAAAATACTAATAATACTAATAATAGTAATACTAATAATAATAATAATAATAATAATAATACTACTAATATTAATAATACTAATATTAATAATAATTAGTACTAGTTGTTAAGCACTTTTGTAGGACTAGGTATAGCTACTTTTATATAATTACTAAAGACTAACTTTAGAATTACCTTAGAAGAGATTTAAAATCTTATAAAAAAGGTAGAGTAGATTAGTATTGTAAAAGCTCTTTATAAGGATTAAAAAGAGTTTATTAATGTTATTCTCTTAAAAGGTAGTAAGGATAGACTTAATATCTACTATACTAGGCTAGGATGTAGTAAGACTAAAATTATAAAAGCTATAATAGCAATATTAATTGCCTTTGTAATGTTCTATTCTAATTTTAAGATAAAGATTTTAGCTATATATACTATAAATATATAATTAGATAACCTTATTACTAAGTATATAAATATTTATATAGAAGTTAATCTTATAAACCTTTTGCGATTTTTTACTATCTAAGGATACTTAATTAAGATAGAGAAATCTATTGCTTTAAGGAAATTAAAAGAGGTATAAATCTAAGTCTACTAAAATTAAGGTCCTAGTACGTAATAGTAGAATATAAATAATATAGATAACTATAGTATTAATATTCTAAATACTAAAATAGTATTACTTACTAAATAGTATAGTATTTACTACTTATAGTAACTCTACGTAAATACTAAACGTTAAGACTTTAAAGGTATTTATAACTATTATATTAAACGTTTTAAATACTTATTTAGGGAATTTATAAGTTAAGCTAGTAAGATAATTAGCGTAATTAACTTAGTAATAGAAAAGTAAGAATATAATATAGATATAGCTACTAAAGAGTTACTTAATTATGCCTTTAATTTTTAAATTTTTAATAAAAAGTATTATAGTAAGGAGAAGCTCTTAAAGTTAGAGAGCACTAATTATAGTAAACTACTACTAGATATAGAGTAATATTGTTTATAATTAATAATTACTCTTTTTAGTTTTATAAACTATAACGCCCTATAAGAGTTTTTCTAGGTAAATTTTATAGGTATTAACTTATAGATTTATAATGAAGTAGTAGTATTATATAGACTATAGATAATAGCTATTATATCTCTATATAGACCTTAAATAATTATATAGACTAGAGATTTATTCTAGCTTAAACCTATCTATAATCTTAAATATAAAAAAGTTGCGTTTTATAATAGTTCTTAAGTATTATTAATATATAACGCTATAGTGAATAGCTTTAGCTAAACTATACTAAAACGAGTATTTAGATTTAATTTATCGTATTATAATCTCCTTAATAATATAGGCTACAAAATTCTTAAATATACTAATAATAATAACTCTAAATTTAACTAACTACAATATATTGTGGGCTAGCTCTTCCTATCCTTAGAACGTAGAAAAGATATACTATTTATAATATTTATAAATATTAGAGATAGTAAAGTTAAAAAGGACGTTACTAGTTTAAGTTCTAATGTTTATAATGTCTATATTATAGCCTTTATATAGATTAAACTTCTATTATAGATGTAATTAAAAGGTATTAATATTATAATTATTACTCCTTACCTTACGTAAACTAGCCTCTATGCTAAAACTAAAGGTTAGCTACTTAAATAGATTATTACGTATATTTAAGATAATTATATATATACTTAGTAAGACTATTAAGATATACCTTTATAATTTAGCTAGGTTTTAATAACTATTTATAATAATAGCTTTAGTACTAAGTATAATTAGAATCTTATTAATCTTGTTTAAAAAGATTATACTAGTTTTTTTATAGAAAACTTATAAATAAATGCTATAGTATCTTAAGGCCGCTTATCCTTATTCTTTAGTAACTTAAAGCTTTATAGTACTATGATAGCTCCTAGTGCTAAGAGATAGGAGGAGTTTAAATAATCTATACTTAGTAGATTACTAAAGTATTTTATTAATAATAGCTATATGTAGTATATACTATTTACTAATAATTACTCTTATTAGAATTTAGAGAAACTTAATATTCCTAACTTTAATAGAGTAGTTTCTTATTATAAGAAAGAGCTAAATATATATAAGGAGATTAAAACTATTATACTTAAAGAACTAAAGGTAATTAGAGATCTTATAGAACTAACCTTACTTTATAGTTTTAAACCTAAGGATAAAGAATTTAAAGCTAATAAAGTTAATAAAGAAGGTAAAGTTAGTAAAGATTAGTAGTAAGGAATAGTAATAAGGAAAAGAATAGTAAGAAGGTTTAAGTTTAAAGTAAGATTTATTTAGCTAATTAATTAACTAACTTAGATAGTATAATAGTTAGTACTAAATAGAAAAAGGGTTTAGGATAAAAAGATTATATAGATAAGAAAATTTAATAAAAAAGAATATATAAGGAGGTTAGATTAAAAAGATAGATAGAATAGTACTATTACTAGAAAAGTTAACTTATTAAGTTAGTAATTAATAATATAAAGTTATGTAACGTATCTCTAGCGTAATATTATAATTTATTAGTTATATAAGATTAGCTAGTATCCTTACTTAGTCTTAGTACTAGCTATCTAGAATATTTAGAAATGTCTAATACGTTTAGAAATATTTAGTAAGTAAAGGTATATTATATATATAATAAAATATTATTAGGTAATATTCCTAAGAGTTAACTTTGCTACTTAAGCTTTAGAATACTAAGTAAAATTAAACGCTAGTTATTACTAGTATAAATTTAATGCTAAATTTACTACTTATATACTAAGGATATACTTATATCTTTAAAAGTTAATAAGGACAAAATAGGTATAGAAGTTAATATACTAGCGTAATCCTTTTAGTATTACGTATAATAATAGAGAAAGATAATTAGATATAGATATATCTAACTTATACGTTTTAATCTTTTAATATATATTTAACCTAAATAAGTTATATTACTATTCTTATAGACTAATCTTCTTAAATGTAGGTATATTAAGTCTTTTAAATAATATATAGTTTCTCTTTATTGTAAATTCTTATAATTGCCTCTAAAGGCCCTTTAATTAAGTATAAAGATTAATATTAGTAATAGAAACTCTAGTAAGAAAACCTTCTATAAATAGTTCCTCTACTAGTATAAGATTTACTACTTATTCTAGTTATAACTATACTATGTCTAAAACGCCTATAATAGAAGATAAGATAATTGCGTCTTTTACTATATCTTTATCTTTAGCTACCCTTAAAGCTATAGAAAGAGTTATTACTCTAATATAGCATAAATGTAGTTTATAAGATAGAATAGATAAGGCTAATAAGTCTTAAAAGTCTAAGAGTAGTATATAATATATAGTTAATAAAGTTATTATATATTTATAATAAAATTTAAGATATCTAGTAGGTATGCCTATATTAGCCTATAGAACTAATAAAAGCTATAACTAGATTAATAAGTATAAGCTACTACCTTAAGATACTATTAAGATAGAGTACTAATATTATTATTTAGGAAGAGAAAAGCTCTATAGAGGAGTAAAGCTATAGAGTTAACTAGAGAAAGAACTAGAGTTTACTAGTTAGGTAGTTTCTAGTAGTGTGTTAAAGAATAAGGTAAACGAGTTATTCTAGGGAATAGCCTTTAGGAGTAAAATATATAACTTACTTAGTTAGAAAGTAAAGGATTATAAATTATTAATAGAAAATATTAATAACCTTAAAGGCTTTATACCTAGCTAATAGGAAGTAATACTTAAGGAACTACTATATAATAAGATAAAAGGCATTAAAAATCTTCTAGGTAGTAAAGTTAAGGTATACTTTTAGAGTATCTTAGAGATTATTAAATTCTTTATCTCCTATAAGCCTTTTATTAAAGACTTCTACTTTAAGCTTATAATATAAAAGGATAAAGATAGTAAGTATATCTATATTAATACTTAATTAGTAGAAAGATAGTAGGAATTATAAAATAAGGTTAATTTAGGTATTATACTTATTCTTATCTACTAAGGGTTAAATAAAACTATAATATCTAAATAATATAGTAATAACTATATATAGGCTTACTATATAATTATTTTTAATTTATTAGGAAGTATTAGAAGAGCTATGAAAAGACTAGGATTTCTTCTTATTATAGTACTCTCTAGGCTAAAAGGTATAGACGTTAATAGTAAACTTAAGATATTTTATAACGCTATAGATATTATGTTTAAAGGTTTAATACTACGCGTTTAAGTATTATAGAGCTATTTGCTAATAAAATATAGAACTTAGAATAGTTTTTAAGAGTAGTTACGTTATAGTAACTACTAATAGCTAGTTTTAAAGGTATCTTCTAATTCTTATTTACGTAAGTATAAATTATAAAGAGCTTATTATAATTATAGATATCTAGTCTAAATATTACTATCCTATTTGCTTAGTGCTATAACTATATTAGTAAGACCTTACTAGTAAATAGGCCTATTAGACTTATATAACTTTATAAAAGAATATATTAAAGTAAGAAGTACTTTGCTACGCTAATTAGAAAAGAGAGTATACTAAGTAGCTTATTACTACTAATAATACTAAAGATAAAGACTATATTTATAAAATTTATAATTTTGCTTAGAATTATTCTTTATTAAATATTTACGTAGTAATTACTTTTAATCTACTATATATATTCTTTTTAAATAAACTAGTTAAGTAAGTAATAGATTAGACGGCCTAAATTATTTTAGAAAAGAGAGTACTAGTAATATCTATAGTACTAGTAGCTAAAATAAAGAATAATAGAGCTATATAGAAGACCTATGCCTATAAGATGCTAAAGATTAAGAGAAAGGATAGTAATATATTAAAGACTAAGTAGAAGAGGAAAAAGAAGAAGTTTATATTTAGCGTAAAAGTAAAGTTTATAATTAATTGTAGGTTTCTATAGTATTCTATTTATCTAGGCTTTCTAAGGATAGCCTAAGGCTACTATAACGTTTAATAAAAGACTAGCCTAGAATTATAAGTACTTTTAAAGTAACTTATAGCTACCTTAGCTCTACTCTTAATTCTAAAGGACCTAATTATAATAAAATTTATTAAAGCTTTAATAGATGTTATTATATTTTCTAGCTATAAGTTATATAATAAGAATATACTTAAATATATATAAGTCTATTTATAAATTATAGAATATACTAAAATAGTAATATATAAGTATAAGACTCCTTAAGCTAGGTTTAAAGGGCTTAATTTCCTTAAGTTTTATAACTTAATCTATCTTGTACTATCTATTTATATATTTAGCACTATAGATAGAACTAGTTCTAGCATTGTAGAAAAGTTATATTAGGAGTATACTATACTAGTAGCAAAATAGACTAACTTTTAACCTAGTTAGTACGTTTAGATAATCTACTATTTTACTAATTATATTAAGAATATAATCTAGAATAATAATAATAACTATAACTATTAAGTCTATAATGTTACTAAGAAGAAGATTATGTTTAAAGGAACTTATTCTATAATTATTCTATTAAGTATGTCTAAATATAGTTTATAACTCTAATTATATTATATAGATAAGCTATATAATAAAAGTATTTATAAATCTAGTATACTTCTTACTAGGGACGTTAGTAAATAGGCTAAGCTTAATAACCTTAAGGGTTATTTATATAGCTAGTTAATTAATTGCTATAAAGAAGACCTTAAGAAGTACTAGTCTTTTCTAAAGCTAATACTATTATATATATAGAGTAAAGAAATATACTTAAATAAAGATCTTATTAATGATAGACTAGACTTTATATACTCTAGTAAAGTATTATATTCTAATACTCTCTAGCTAAGTTACCTTATTATAATACTATATAGTAGTATAACTTATATAATAGATAATAATAAGAATGATATATAACCCTTTATAGCTTACTATAAATAAGAATAGCAAAAAGATAAGGATAATAATTAATAGTATAATGAAGTCTTAACTAAGAATTATTAGTAACGCGACTTTATATAAGCTTAGACCTATCCTATATTTAAGAAAGAGCTTAATAATAATTTTAGTCTTTTAGGTTAACTTTTTATATAACTACTTATTATTTATATAGTATATAATATAGATTAAATAATAAGAGATTTTAAATTATAATATAGATATACTAGATTTTTTATAGCTTTAATTTAAGAGTATATACTAATCTTAGAAAAAGCTATAAAACTTACGTTTAATAAGCTATTAGGTCTTATATTATTTAAGCTAGCTATAAAGTTAAAAGTATATAAACTAAATAAACTATTAACTATTATATATATAGTTCCTTATAAAGACTTAAAGTATCTTAATTACTATTAGTTAAATCTATACCTTAATTATAATAATTATACTAGAATATATAACCTAATTACCTTTAGTAAATAAAGAATTAAGGTAGCTAAGGCTAAAACTATAGTAAGACGTAAGGCCCTAAAGAGAAAGAATAAAGAGCTCTATAAAGCTTAGGTTAAAGTTTATCTTAAGAAGCTTACTAATAGAGTAAAGAAAATAAAGCGTAGTAATAAAAAAGAAATAGAAAATAGAGAGGATAAACTAAATAGTAATAAAAAGAGTAAGTAAAAGATTAGCAAAGATAGTAAAGAAGAGATTAGTAATAATAGTAAAGAAGATAGTAATAATAATAGCGAAGATATATAGTAAAATAAAGGTCTAATAAACGTTTTATTATCTAAGAGTTATATATTTTATAGACTACTAAGTATTATTATTATTATTATAATATTATCTTCTAAGTAATTTAGTTTTATTAGTATTAGTTATAGACTTAAATATAATAGTTAGTATAATATAGAATATAATAGAATAAATTAACTTAGGAACTTTAGGAATATATATTTATATAGAATAGTATATATATAAGAGGTAAAATTATCTATTCTTTTTAATAGCTTTTAATTTATAATTCTTTAAATAAAATAATAGGCTATTAATTTTAAATTCTTTTTCTTTAGTACTTATAGTAATCTAAACTTATTTTACTTCTTTACCTTACTTCTAATATATATATCTTCTCTATACTTTATTTTAAGCTTTTATAAAGAGCTTATCTAGTTACTAAACCTAAACGTTACCTAATAATTATCTACTACTTATAGTAATAATTAAAAGGGTAGCTATTTACCTTTATTATATATCTTTATTGTCTTAGTTTCTAATAACCTTCTTTATTTATAATAACTTGCTTAGTTAATTAATAGCTTTACTACTACTTATTATAATACTATTATATCTTTTATTTAATTCTATTATAAACTATATACTATAGTTTTTAAGATAACTAAAAACTATACTTAACTCTTCTAGTACCTTTATTTAAAGTACGCTCCTATTTAAAAAATATAAATTATAAATACCTAGAATCCTAGACTATTCCTTAACTCCTTAAAGCTATTATACTAGTTAAATTAACCTCTAAGCTAGAAGAAAATAATAATAATGCTCTAAACTTAGATATAGAATCTCTCTTAGAAACTAATTAAACTAAACTTAAGTATAAAGTCTACTTAGACTCCTATATTACCTATTAGCAAAACCTTAGTTCTACTAAATAGACTACTAACTAACTTATAAATACTATATTACTAGACTCTCTTTAGTAAGATATAGTCTTAGAAGTAGATAAGTAAGTTATTACTATATAAGTATATAAAAACTAGATCTTTAAGTAAGGCCTTAGCGTCTTTTTAAAAGTGGTTAGGCTATTAGTGTTAGTACTAATAATAGAGGAAGAGATATAGGCATAGTATTTTAATATGTATTAAGATATTTATAGGGCGCTAAATTTATAGCTATCTATATAATATATACTATATTATAGTTTAGTTAGAGTATAGTAGAAATTTTCTCTTCTTAGCTATAAATAGTAAAGCTTATAATAAAAAGATAGTTATTATATAAAGATATAAGGTATCTCTTTTTAAATAGATAGGAAGAAAGGATAAGATATAAATATAGATAATATACTATTTAAGAAAAGTAAAAATAAAAGTTTAATATAGGCCTAATAGAATTTGTAGTCCTATTAGAATATCTTTAATTTCTTTATTTTTAAGTAAGTAGGACTTTATAGTTAGAGCTTTTAGATTTATTCTTTACGTCTTAATAAATATAAAGCTAGGTTTCTTTTAGTATAGTGTATTCTAGACGTTAGTACCTAATCTTTTTAAGTCGTTATAGATAAGTATATTAATATTAGTTAATTAACTCTTATCTTATTTCTTCTATACATTAAACTTACTTTACTAGTACTACTTATTATCTTCTAGCTAGCTCTTAATTAATAATTATATTAGCTTTAGTAACTAATTAATTCTTATCTTACTATAGATAGTAATACTTCTTCTATTTAATACTATAAATATAGTAGAACTAATTAACTATATTTATAATTAATTTTCTAGTATATTAGTATAAGATAGAAACTTAAAAAGCATAGCTTACTATATATAGTAGCAGCTAGTATCTAGTTTAATTATTAATTTATAAGCGTTATAATGCTATTAATTTATCTTTATAGCTAGTATAAGTATAGCTTATAAAGCCTTATCTTTAAGATAATTACTATACTTTATTAGTTTAGAATTATAATATTTTAATATGTGTTAAAAAGATAGTATCTATTATTTAGAGTATTCCTAAAATAAGATATAGAAGCTATTAATAAGGATAAGAGACTTTAAAGGTTTAAGTATCTTTTTATATTATATTATTAAAAAGATATAATAACTAAGCACCTTACTTAGTATATTTAGCTTTCTTATACTAAATATATATCTAATAGAAGCATTTATTATACGTTATAACGTTAAGACTTAAAACTATAAGTAGAGTAAGGAATTTTTTATAGCCTAATTTATTATAATAAAGCTAGTTCTTAGTAGTAAACTTAATAGCTACTAACTAGAAAGCGTTTAATTCTTTAAGTAATAGAATTAGCGTAATAAGCTTAATTATAACTTTTTATTAATAGCAACGTAGAGGGAAGTAGTTTTTATCTTTAATAGCTAATAAGAAGAGCTTTTTTAGAAGATTTAGAAATTATTATTCTTTAGTAGCTTAATAATAATATTGTAAAAGCTTTTAGTAGTTAAATAGAAAGAAATATTAGATAGTACTATTAATAGGTTTAGGGCTAAATATCTTTAAAGTCGTAACTAAACTAAAACTTACTAGAATATTACTATTATTAAACTAAACTTAACTCTTACGTATTCTATCTTCTACTAATATTCTTAATACGTTTCCTATACTCTACTATACTTCTTTTTACTTATACTTATAGCTATTATATTTTATATTATATTTAGGTACCTATTACTATTATTTAAATTAAATAAGTAGCTATTTATAGTAGCTATAATATATAATAAACCTATAACTAAAATTAAGCTAAACTATATACTAAAGTAGAAGGTTATTAAGATTTTTAGACTTATTAATACCTTATTTAATATACTCTAGCTTATATTTATTAATACTATATTAGAGCGCTAAAGCGCTAGAGCTAGATCCTTTTCCTAATTCTTTTAATTTCTTACTACTAGGGTATAGGCTCCTTTCTATCTTTAAATAAGTTTAAGTAATAACTTATAGAACTTAAGGTAGTATTATATTAATAATAAAATAGTATTAATATAATATTATTTCTTAGAGAGTTAACGTATAGCTACTATAAAGGTAGAATAGCCTTAGGGTAGTGCTATAGAAGAGTAATTATAGCGCTAATACTAAGGTAAACGTTACTATATTACCTTAATAGTATTCTTATAAGTATTATACTATAAGTATATACTAATTATATAATAATAATAATAATAATACGTAGTAGTATACTATTAGGGTATAGATTTCTTCTTTTCTATAAATAAGTTTAAGTAATAACTTATAATACTTAAGGTAGCATTATATTAATAACAAAATAGTATTAATATAATATTTTCCTTAATAAGATTTTATAGAAGAGAAATAGTATATTAAATAAGAAGTAAAAGACTTATTAGTAATAATAGTAATTTATATAAATAATAGAATTTTACTTTAAAGTTACTATCCTAACATTTTTATTTATTATTTAGGAGCCTAGTAGTATTATAGTAAGCACTACTACTATACGCTCTATAAACCTAATTTATAGAACGTTATATACTTATATTATAGCTTATTATACTATAGGATATACTAAAGTTAGCTCTAATAGTTTAAATTAAGTCTTTATAGATATTCCTAGACTTTTAAGTATATATAAACCTATATTTACTTATAAAGCAGATTAGTATATAGATAACTATTATCTTATACCTACTTTATCTTATACTTGCTATATAGTTACTTTTATTATAAATCTATATTACTAAAGTAATTTCTAAAGTTAAGGATAAAGTTAAAACTAGGCTAGTTACTCTATCTAAGTAATATCTTATACTTTAGTACTTTAAGTATAAAAGATACTCTACTAACGTTATTACCTACTAGGATAGTATATTAGAAGGATAATACGAAATAGCCCTTAATACTAAACTTTCCTAACTCTATAAACTATATAAAGGGCTCTATCTTATTAATAATACTACTATAAGTCTTCTACGTATAATACTTATTATTATAGCTAAATACTCTTATAATTACTATTCTACTAGCCTCTAAGATACTAGCTATAAGGGTAACTATTACTTTTTAGCATTTATATAAGAGTAGCTTACTATTTACTATAAGGGTTAAGACTTTAATTATATACTAATAGGATATATATACTATAGAAAATTATAAATACTAGATAAGGTTCTTAAAGTAGATAATTATATATCTAGTAATAAGGCTACTATTTTTAAACTATTAAGTAGGATATTAAGAAGGATTTTAAATACGTAACTACTCTTAATAGTAATAGAGATTAACTTAATGCCTATTATGCTCTACCTTAATATTTATTATTACTTACGCTATTACTTACATACTTATTAGTCTTAGTTATTTCTAAATAGATTGCCCTTATCTTAAGCCTACTACCTAAAAACTAGTCCCTTACTATTATTCTTATTATTATAGATAATTAATATATTACTAAAGGGTACCCTTAACTAAAGTAATTATGCACTTACCTTATTTATTTAGCTTACATTATCCTATAATAGACCTATACTATTAAAATATAAAGTTAGAGTTTATAAAGTTAATAGTAATATTATTACTCCTTAAGATGCTTAAGTAAGGCTTTATAACTAGCTTTAACTAGCTTTGCTACCTATATTCTAACTAACCTATTTAGGATAGTAATTATAACAATATTAAACTACTAAACTTCTCTATTAGTATAGGAGCTATATCTAGTATAGAAGTAATACTTTTAACTTAATATATATTACTATAAAGGAAAGCTATTACTACTTAGCTTCCTTAGAGAACGCTATGTCTAGAGGCTATTACTACTATATATAGCTATATTACCTTTTTTTACTTACGTTTTTAAAGTACCTTAGAAGTCTAGGAACGTTTAGAAAAGTACTTTAGGTATTTACTACTTAGTATTCTTTATTCTTTATAAGGTCTACTTTATATAAGGAAAGATTAAAGATATTATAGTAATACTTAGTATACTACTCTACTTCTACTACTATAGAAGTTGCCTCTATAGCTACTACTTTAGCCTTTCTATATCTTTACTTTAACTATTATAGAACTTATCTTTATTATTACTACCTTCTTCTCTATTATTATCTTAACTACTATAGAATTTGCCTCTACTATATATTTTATATATCTTAAGGCCTTTAATATTTTAGTTAGCTTTATAAGTAAAGTAGTAGGGTTATATTAAAGTTTAGAAGTAGTAAGAAAAAAGGAGATAAAGATAAAAGATATAGCTAAGCTATTATTAGAGCTACTAAGTAGATACTAAAGGAAGCGTAATTAATAATAATAATAACTACTACTTCCTTTTCTATTAAACCTACTTCTATATTAACTACTATAGAATTTGCTTCTATAGCTACTACTTCTTTCTTTATTAAACCTACTTCTACTTTAATCGCTATAGAATTTACCTCTATAACTACTACCTTTTTCTTTATTAAATTTATCTCTACCTTAATTGCTATAAAATTTGCCTTTATAGCTATTATCTCCTTCTTTATTAAACTTACCTTTATCTTAACTATTATAGAATTTGCCTTTATAGCTACTATGATTACTATAGTAAGATATAAAGAGCTTATTAAGTTAGAGAATATAGAAGTTAAAGTAGTAAGGAGATAAACCTTAGGTAAAGATTATTCTTAACTATATTAGAATAATAAGTATTTAAAGATTTAGTAGTTACTAAAGTAGTTACTAAGGTATAATAACCTTTCCTTCTTAATTAAGATAGTGCTCTTCTTAAATCTTTTCTTTAGCTTTAACTTAATTTAACCTCTTTTTTCTCTTTTTACTTTGCTTTCTACTTAGCCTAAGTATAAGGAAAGCGCCTATTAAAGTTATTTTAATAGCTTTTATATAGCGTAATACTAAAGTATTACTATACCTAAAAAAGTATATTTCTTTATAGCTACCTAAGACTTTAAACCTTATATATAAAATAAAAGAAATTTTATTTTTTTATATTATAGACGCTCTTTATATAGAAAATAGGAAAGATTAATAACTAAGTATAGATAGCTTATTTCTCTTCTTTACTCTACTTTCTATACTTATTTAGTTCCTTTAAATTAATTACGTAAGATATATACCTACTTTATAGTCTCTTTCTTTATAATAGACGTAATAGATAAAGTTTTAGGTAACTCTTACCTTCTTAAATTAGTAGTAGACTATATATATTTATATACTTATTTACTATAAGAGCGTAAAGAAGTTATAAAGCTCTATCTTATTTGCTATTTAGTTAATATTATGCTATTATATATAATAAGACTACTTTTTATAGGCTTATATTTATTAAGATATAGAAGTAGCTATATAGTTTTATATAAGTAGGTGCTATTTTTTACTTATATATACTTAATAAGTAGTTTTAGTTATATATAGCGTATAGATAGTATATATATAAATATTTAGTATAGCTATATAACTTTTATACTATTAGAGTTATAGATATTAAGTAGTTTAGTAATATATTTACTACTAGTAGATAGAAAAAGGTATTTTAAGTATACCTTCTTAGATTAGAAGTTAACTAAATAGGTTTACTATTTTTAGACTATAGTTAACTTAGTAGAGTAGTTAAGGACGTAGATTCCTAATACTAGGAAGTACTTACTAATAAGATAGTCTCTTCTAGGTAAACTAAGCAAAGTATTTAACTAACTCTATATTATATTATAAAAGAAAAGTAGATAGCTTATCTTAGAAGAATTCTTTATTAAGCTAGTAAATTATAGTAGAGTTATAAGGAGCTAAGAGATTACCTTTAGCTACTACTCCTTATAATAGATATCTTAGTAGCTATTTAGTTTATATTAATTAAGATAGTATCTAACGCTAGCTATAATAATTAGCTAACCTTTCTTTAACCTCTTAATATATTCTTTAATTACTTTTGCTAATTTAACGTAAATATAGCTATAATTAGACTACGAAAAGTCTTTCTATTTATTAGAGCTAATTTATAATAGCTTTATCTTAATAGTAGCTTATTAGCTCTTTAAGGATACTATACTAGTACTTAACTTATAACTTCTTATATTTTAGTTAATATTAACGTTAGTAAAATAGCTTTCTACTCTAGTAGGCTACTACTTAAGCTTATAATATCCTATTAGAGTAATTATAGTACTACTAATATATATAAATTAGCTTAGTTCTTATTTTGTATTTACGTAAAACTAACCTATCTAAAAGAGTAAAAGAATAAAGCTAGCTAGGTAGTTATATAAGTAAAAAGTATATATAGCTTAGCTAACGTTAATAATAGCTACTCCTTTAATAAGAAGTTATTACTTAACCCTAATCTTATACTTAGAGAATTAACGTAAAGTTTCTATATTTAGTATAAGCTATAACTACCTACTATTTATACTAGTGCTTAACTTATAACTTTCTATATATTAGTTAATATTAATATTAGTAGGGTAGTTTTCTACCC